>OMPJ01009557.1:0-42706 GCA_900312935.1 Carapus acus
CCAACCCCACCGCAAGCCTCCTCTGATCCCCCACCCCGGCCCCCCGCCTTGAGGTGAAACCTTACTCGTGGATAAATTTAGCGGCGGTGTGACCCAATGTTCACTGACACACTTCTCCACACCTCTCCCCCTCGCGCTGGCTGTTTGTCCCCGTCCCGGCTCATCTCTCCCAAGAGGCCCCTTTGTGCGGGCAGATGGAGGCTTTAACCTTTACACAGTCGCGCTAACTAAGCTATTGACACGCTAGCGCCACATTAGCAAAGACTCCGACTTGTTACTAATAACCTCGTGGCTTGTTTTAATCGTTACGCGTCATTGCGGAGACAAATGAAGCGGCGGCGGCGCTATCGTATGAACGCTAATGGCTTAATCGTCCGCATCCCAGTCATTCCTGTCTGAGAGAGATTTGGCAGGTGACCGTGATCCCCTCGCTCGGCTGGAACATTTCAGACTTAAGAGCTCCGTTTCATCGCCGATGACATTTTTGCCAATTGTTTTCGTCCGCCCACTTGCTGCTCCCTCGTTTTCTGTCTCGTGTGGGCCGTCCCGCATCAAAACAAGCGTGTCCTCTACCGCAACGTGTCCCGTAGCTTCCTCTGACTGAGGTCAAGGGTCGAACACAGCAGGGGCCCCTAGAGGGGATTAACAGTGTTGCACCCCGTCATCGAAAGGACAGTTCTGACATCACTCGTGACAGCGTCTTGTCACTCTCCTTCTCTTTCTTTCCGCCCACTTATGCAACCTGTCATTATGAAATCACACACCGCCGCATCCTCTTTGCCATCAGTAGATACATTTTATTAGGACGGCACTATAAACAGCTCTACACATATATTCCCTATTTCGCACTGGGCTGTAATTGCACACTTCATCTCTCAGATACCTACACAACCGCGCACACACACACACACACACACACTATAACCGCTTTACACCTGAGCAGTGTCTGGGGAGGAAACATTATAGCGTCTAAATTAAGTGATTCATTCTGATTTATTTACAATGGGTATGACCTCTGACCCCTGAGAGACAGCAGCAGACTTCCTGTACTCCAAGAATCGGTGGGTAACGGAGAGATAGAGGTCAAAAGGGCTGAAACGGATGTGTGCGCACACACACACACACTTGTCCTCCACACACTCACAGCTGCTCAAACCCTCTCTGCAGATGTGTCGGGCCTTGTTGTCTCTGCGTGCATTTCCTATTCTTGTTCCAATTACACTGAAATAAACCCAAAATTTGCATGCGAGCTAAAATTGTAGCGTCGCTAAGTCAAGCTAGCAGGTGTAATGTTGTGAAGGAGGTAAAAAGTCGTATCAAAACGGCACCCAGAGATCCAAGAGCGATGCGAGGATGAACATTTAAACAGACGACACAGAGGATACGATGACATGACTTCATCTCGCGGCGCGTACGTACATCCAACCTGCCTCCTCGGGTTTCTGTATATCGGTATTTATATCCGCCGACATATGAAAACAGCCGTGGTTTTTGAGGTGACGAAGGGTGCGACGGGAGCGCACACAGGCGGCGTGCGATCGAGGCGGCACGGTGACGCAAAAACAGGCGACACACGAGAAAGCTCGGGACAGATTGCAAAGTCATCAGCACGTACTGGGGGACGGGGAGGACGGGGGAAGACGAGCCGCATGGATCGATTTTTAGATTGTTTACATGGCTGATCGCTGTGGTTAAGGCCTGCAGGATGAATGTTTAAATCCAAGTGCGTAAAGCCTGATGGGGCGAGACGAGGAGTCACTCACGGTGGGACGGGTACAATGGACGGAGACAAGGCAGAGACGGACAGAATTGGAGGACGGAGGGGAAAAAGCGGCGCACATATCTAACGGGGCCTTACGGCAAAGCGTTGAGAGAGACGGAGCGAGTGAGGGATAGTTGAGAGAAGAGGCAGGTGAACAGGTGGAGATGAGACAGCGTGAGACAGGATGAGGGCGGGATAAGAGAGAGACAGAAAGGGAGAGAGACAGAGAGACGGAGAGCGAGGACAACAGGTAAACGCGTGAGGTTGTGGAAGCACCTACCAGGGTCTGCTGGTATCTCAGAGCCTTCCTTTGCGACGCATCTGCAGCCATTGACACGCTGTCACTGATCCAAAAATAACCTCGCCGGACACCCCAGCATTTCCAATGGCGTGGGTAACACCATACACACACGCACGCACGCACTCGCGCGCACACACTCTCTCTCTTTCTCTCTCTCTTGCTCGCTCACTACCTGCTCACATCAACACACACGCCACTGACTTGAGCATATCCTCAAACTTGCTTCCGGTCTTGTGCTGAAACTCAGAGGAGACAGATGATGTCCAGCTCGGGCCTGTCCTCCTCCAGGTGGTCCTGAGGCTGCAGGACGTCCAGCTGCGCCACAGGACGGACAGAGGGACGCGGAGGACTTCAGACAGGCTCGCAAAACAGAGCGCAGCCATCTGATGAAGCAGTGAAGGACGCAGAGGCTTCCTTTATTAGAACTGCAGACACCTAATAACACACACACACACACAAACACACAGACACTTGTTGCCCCTAGCAGCTCCCTCCCCGCCGGCAGGCCATTAGATGTGTTTTTGGATGGTGTGTTCTTGTTTGGACAGGGTGGGTGGGTGGTTGTTGGAAGGGCACACGCCTCCCTCAACCACACACACGCACACACACACACACACATTTCCACAGGGCTGCCCCTGCAATGTGAGCAGTGAGGTGCACACGACACCCCTATGACACTTCACACCTAATCAGCCAATGATGCGAGGCAATCCCTATAACACACACCACGCCACGAGAGACAGACCCCCCCACCACACACACACGCACACATGCACACATACGCTCGACCCCCTCCAAACACACTCACCCTGGACGTGCCCACCCACGCTACACTCACACCCCAAAAATGCAGCGTGGAAAGTCCTCTCACATGTCCTATGTGACAGTAAGACGATCTCCCCTGTCCAAGAGGACAAAATACAAATACATTGTTTTCAAATACTGTTAGGGGGGGGAGGATAAATAGATAGAGAGGGAGGGACGGACAAAAAGAGAGTGAGGTTGGGGGAACGAGCGCCTCTCAGACAAGCTGATCCTCACATCTCCAACTCATCCGGGCGTTTTTCCGCTCGCGCCCCCCTTTTTCGGGCTGATGACACAGGCTGCCATATGACATGCACAGAAACACTCTCTCACACACACAGATCCCCCTTAACTCCGCCCCTGCTTTGTGGTCCACACGCCAGCACATAACAGCCTAATCTCACGGCGTATTGCGGGCCGGTGGACACACACATTGAGCTCGTGCATGTGTGTGTCAAAGGAGAATGACTGTGGACAGCTGGCTGGATCTCTATTTGATACTCGAAGAACTTTATCACCGGGTGGTGAGCAGTGAGACACACACATTGGTGGTGGTGGGAGCGCAGAGAGACCTGAGCGCAGCAGAATAGCTGGGAGACAGTTATACTATACCTGAGAATGAGGACGACGGCCTGGACACAAGAACAACATACGCAAACACAGCAACAAGCAGGTTCACATAAAGTGCGGCACGCATGCGTGTGCGCGTATGCATGTTTGTGTAGAGCTCATATTAACTCTCAGAGCGTAGACTTCTGATAAAAAAAGAGACAAAACACACATATATCGAAGCAGAAAGGGAACAAAAACTGAGCAGTTTGATGCGTTTCGTTTTTTTTTTTACACAAAAATGACATACTGTTTATTGGATAGAAAAGAACTTGGCAGTCTTTGTTATTGACAGAAATCAAATCTGTTCCACCCCCACACAGCTCCCCGTCAACAAACCCGTCCTCTGCCGACGTCGTGGCCCACTGACTGGCCGCAGTGGGCCACGCACAGCTTAACAATCAATACTGGAGTCAACCCTACGTTCTGGTTTCTTCTCTACCCCACTGCCAACACCCTGGCTGTCGAGGAGTCCATGATTATATAGTATTTCAGAAAAATATGTCTGTGTGTGTGGGGGGCAGGGCGGTAAAGCAATACAGGGCTGTAATGACCGTGGTCATAAATATGCCTTAACAGACATTTTTGCATGGCACAGAGAACTGCATATTGTCATAAATAACAGGAAGACATGAGTAGTCGTTCTATCTCACACAGATAGTCTGAGGGTTTGGGACCCTTGCAAGTAAAAAAATGCTGCGGTCTGGCTAAGTGCAAAGGTCAGAGTTAATGCAGCAGGCGAATGAGCGCTAAGGTAGCACCGTTTGTCAAGGAGCGTGATAGAGCCCCGGTAACTGTTGTCATGATGATGACTGGCTCGGGAAAATGATTTTCTCACGTGAATATATATATTTTTAAAAAACTGCTGAAAATCCAGCCCCCAGTTTCGGGGAGCCACCCAAGATGAGATGCGAAATAAATTTAAACTGCACCAATGTGCAGTTGAAAAGCTGCAACAACTTCCCTGTTTACTCGACGTAGTAGTCTATGCTTCCTATAAACTACGCTGGGATGGCGAACACATTTGTCCACTGCAGCCTGTGTGAACAACATGCTGAGGGTTGCTAGAACACTTGAAATTGACTGTGTGCTGCCCCCTGCCTGTCACAATCCAGCTGCAACGCCTTGAGAACAACTCTGGAAATGAACGAACATGAAGTACACAAAACACCGACAAGTATGCTTCTAAAATTCTTATAAAAACAATGCCGTAGAAAATAAAGCCACAAAAATAGATCTGTGTAGAAAACGTCTTTCAAAAAGAGACGACTGAAACCTGAAATCAGATATTCAAGAAATCGGAAGACACAAAAATCATAATTGTCTTTCGTGTTAGTAGGCTTGCGAATAAAAGCCTTAGACTGGCATACTGACGCAACAACGATACATCCCGTAAGCACGTGTAGACCGACGTGAGCTCTTCCAGCGGTGGAATTATAGCATCAAAATAACGAGTAAATCCTCTGCTAAGGTGTGTGTGTGTCTGTGTCGTGGGAATGGGACTGAATGTTGGAATGTCAAGGAATGAGCGAGTGTGTTGTGGCGAAGAGGAGATGTTTGGATGAGAGGATGAGCACACAAGCTGTGTGTGTGTGTGCGTGTGTGCTTGTTGATGTGTGTGTGTGCGTTTTCACAGGTCAGTACTGGTGCTGGTACTTGGGGAACAGGTAGAGGGGTTTGCACAGGGAGCTGGTGAACTCGGACATTTCTTTGCAGCGGTGGTGGGCGGTGCCGGGGGCGTAGCCCTCCCTCTGCTTGATGTTTCTGTTCACCTGCGAATAAGGTGGGGACGACGCCAGTCACAACCTTTGCGTCTTAAAAATAATCATTACACACTGATGTACACTGCCTGGCTCACCTGCACGAGGATGTCAGCGAGGTGTGTGTCCCTGGCCCGTAGGCGGAGTGCCGTGTTCAGCTCCTGGATGAACCAGGACCCCCGCTTGGTGTTCCTCATGGCGGCTGTGCCTGGGTGAAGGAAGCGACGTCGATTTAAGATGCAACACTGACCCAGGATTTGCGTGACTGAGATGCGATGCAAGAGCTAAAGGTGTTAATGGGTCTTTCGACGTGTTTACATCGCGCAAATGCCTGCCTGTAGTTTCTTGGAGGGGGTGAGGTAGTTAGCCATGTTCTCCACAGTTGTTTGTATTGTCAGTTTTCTATACATAAAGCAAGCAAATGTTTCATTTTCTGCATGCACGCAAATAAAATGATAGAAAATACAAACTTACAAATTTTCTGACCTTTGAGAGACGCAAAGCCACAGATCATATCGGAGCGCTGGGGCAGTTTCATCTTTGGCGGGCCCACCTCACTCCTCGGCCTGGACCCCGTGTCGCCCTCGCCCTCCCTCCCCGCGTCCAGCTGCTCGCAGCCGGGCGAGGAGGTCCGCACTGGCCCGTCGATCTGCTCTACGCCGCAGTCCATTTCCTCTTTAACGAGAAAAGACAGGAGAGTTGAATTTAAAGTGTTGCGACCAACAACTTGAGCAGTAATTCTGAGTGGAAACACACCGCCGAGGGCGTAAGTTGGAGACAAAAGTCCAACAAAAGCCTCTGTAATTATCAGACGCAGTGCTTCCGTACGCATTCTTCTAATGGGATTTTTTGCATAATCTCTCAGGACCAAAGTCTTAAGAAAAGCCCTCTAAGGAGCTATTTCACAAAACCTTTTGTGCATTATTGTCTTTTGTCTGAGGACCGAACACGAGACTGCGCTATTCCAGACATGCGCCGCAGTCCCTCAGGTGTACAATGGTTAATCCTGGCGGCTTGTTAATTAGATATGTGTGCCCATTGATGCCGCTCAGCACAGTCAAACGTTCGGCACGCCGGCGAAGCGCTGCTGACCGGTTGCACCTCGGCAACTACAAAGCAGCGATGGAAAACTAGAGGCGCTCTGGGGCAACAGAACGGACTGGGAGACATTTGATATGCGAGAGAGCGCTGAGGGTTCGTTGCAGGATTGAATGAATAATGTTTCTCAAGTCTAAGTGAATGTAAGGAAAGGCTCGACATTAATGTGGTTACATTAGAATATATTATAAAATAATGCAACATTCAAACCATATAAAAATGTGTGTATTACTAATATATTCAAAAGAAAACATGTGGCATTGGGATTGGTAAACTCGCCTGGAATACAAGTGCAACAATCGGCTCACGGGTAATAAGCAGGTAACCACAGGCCAGAACCTCATTCTTTTATAGACAGAAAATTCTACTGTATCCATACATAGAACACACATAAACTCACAGATATCTTGATCAATCCTCCCCAGACAGTGTTAGCCAGATGAATAAGGGATGAAAAAAGAAAAAAATGTAGAAACTGACCTCCTCGGCAGGCCTGGATGAAAAAAATCTTCGGCTTGTTCTGCAGCAGTGGACAATGAGCATTGTCGAAGGCCTGAAATACCCAATCCAGCTACAAACAGAACAAGTGATAATGTGTGAATAGATAACACAGGCAAACATGGGCAAACACAGACAGACACACACACACACCTGCAGGAGCTGTCCGTCTGTGCCATATATGGCTCCTTCCACGCCGTGAGAGAGCAAACACACCACGCAGCTGTCAACTGTCCGATGGTCCGCCCGTCTGCAAAACGTCTCAATGCAAGACCGCATGCCCTGCTCAGACAACAACAGCACTAAAAAAACAAAACTATTCCATCGCTAATTTCTTTATCAACCACAGACGGTAATCACTCGTTGCCCAAATAAGCCTGCCTACCTGGGCGGTGAGGTCGGTGTGCACGGTGACCATGTACTCCAACTCTGTGAAGACCTTCCTGAGGACCTCGGCGTCCACCTCACCTCCCTTCCTTAAGTCAAGGTCTGGGGCGGCGCAGGGGTCAAAGGTGATGTTACTGATCACCAAGGCAAAACCTCGTGGGGTCGAGCTCATTCTGTACGACTTTGTGACAGACACAAAGAGGAGAGAGAAAAAAGGGACATTCATTATTAAGAGTCTCATCTCTGCACATCTGCTCCGGTTACTCTCGGGTTACTATATCACTCTGCTGACGTCACACAAAACCTGATATATCACCTGTTGGCAATGAGAGAGGTAGAATTCATGGGTGCAGGGCAGCACAGGAGTGGCGATGGGGCTATCAGCATCCAGACTCATCTCCATCGACTCTGGGGCAGACAGCACCAAAACACAAACACCAATTGAGGGCAATTCGGAAGTTGAACAAGTTCACTGTACTGGGTCCAGCCATTGACAGGAGAAACAAACACACAACAGGGTTGTGAGTGAATCACTGGCAGGACGTTGCACCCTCGGGTGCCACCAGACGCTGCGCTCCTATCAGTGTGTGTAACGGCATTATGTAATGATAAGCTCACGCTGCCTAAACCTGTTTCGACCACATACACCTTTTTTTTATCATACCGCGCCCACGGTCTCCGAGGAAACAGCGACATGCTGACGGCGTAACTATGAGAGAAACTAGCCTGCCTGTTTACATGGACCACGGTGAGATTCGCTCACCTTGTGTCCTCGCCCGCTTGGCAGCGACCCCTTCTTGAGTGGGAAGTGGCAGAGGAGAGCCCACAAAACTCTAAAAATCAAAATAATGCACATGTGAACAACAGAGCACGAACAGAATAACCCTAAAATAATTGGTCTGACATTTAGGATTTCTGTGGCTTAGTAAGGTGTTGGTGTACTGTTGGGCAGGAAAGGTTGAATCATAATTACACTGACAGCTGACTGACTGCATATCTTGTTCTCAACTAACAGGTAATGTGTTTTGTTGTTATGTTTCAGAATGTCTTTTATTCTCTTTTCACTCCTCTGACTGCATCACCCTCGCTTGAAAATAGACTGTAACTTGAGCGAGGTGACGATAAGATCTTTTCTCAACTTTTGTGGGAGTGATAACTTAATACAAGGAGGAAACATGCACCAGGTCAAATGTCTTGCTGAGGAATGCATACACAAAGTCTATAATAATCTCACTTGAAAGATTATGTGCATGCTCTTCTTTTTTCTTTGTCAATGCTACCTGCACGACCAGTTACCCTGTATCTGCCTCAGGCTGGAAACTCAAGAGAAAAGTGTGAGAAATGTGTTTAAGGACTGGACTGCATCTGTTGTGTTGTTGTGCAAGGTGAAGAGATTGTGTCACCTCTCCATGTCCTCTGCTCCCGTCATTCTCTGAAGATTGTGTGAGAAGGTCACACAAGTGTTGCTGCTCGGTTTCTCGCAGAGCAGAGCAGAAGGTGCTAAAGGCTCGGGGTCCCCGCTTTGGTAGGAGCATCTGTAAATGCCAGCTTCGCTTCCGAAAGGTTTGCTCTGCCTGACTCACATTTGGTCAAAAACAACATGACATCAGCTACATTTGAACGTAATATTTCATCGGTGATAAAAGACCATCACAATTACTTGACTAGGTGGCGGCTGTGGATTAGCGAATTCGCCAAAGTCACTACTGTAATCTGGTTTTAACAAGACTAGCCTTTAAAAATCTTCATGTGGCCCAGGTGTAAACAAAGTCAGTTTGTGGTGCTAATCTAGGAGGTGGGATGTTGTTCTAATTTTGATATTCCTGCAATCCACTCCTGAGCGCACAGATGAGTGAGTCGTGTCCATACCATGATGCTCTCTGCCATGCCCTCAGTTAGGATGTCCTCTGCCTGCAGGATCTGGACCAGCAGCTCATCCACCACCAGCTGCTTGAGCAGTTCGGACGAGTGCCTCCTCAGAACCAACATGTCCCGCTTCAGCATGCCGCACTCCCGCATGCTGCTGTTCTCGGAGACGCTCTGAACACGGAACAAAACACACCTGAAGTATGAACCGCCGCAGTTCAATTAAACAACCATTGAACGACGAAGGCGATGTCAACAAGGAGCGAATGGACACACTCCAGCATGGGGTGGTCCTGCTGCTCTGAGCCGATAAGTCCCTGTCAGCGGCAACAGATCTCGGTCTACGCGCGGTCTCAGCCTTTGCTACTGCACAGCGAAGCCTTAATTAACGTGACAAACGTCATGAGGCGATCTTCGGCGCGTAAAATTAAAATCATAGCCTGGGCTTGCGGCGAACATCGGTTTCGTTATGACGTATTTAATTAACATCAAGGTGACAATCCAGTGAGTTACAGTCACCACGGGATGATGTTTGGATTAGTGTATTTTGATGCTAACCAGCTAGCTAGCTAACTTCGTAGTGATTTCCATTATGCACTTTTGTTGACCATTGAGACGCTAAATGTTCAACTTTCGGGCTTTCGTCTTACCGTGCTTAGATTTCTGGAGGAGAATGCCTCGGAGGCAACAACGGTTAAGCAAAATGTTGCTGTATTCTATATCGCACAGATTAATAGCAACATCCTATTCTCTCTTCACTAAACTTCCGCGGGGTAAGCAGTGCAGCATTGAGAAGGGGCGGGGTCACCGTGTCATGGTTTTGGAGTGGAGCCAATGATCGGGTGTGCCATTTTGACAGACATTTTAATTATCCAATCAGCTTGCTGACAGTGGGCAGGGTCGTCCGGCCGCAGTAATACTGCAAAACACGATTGAAGGGCATTTTGAATTTGAATCCGCTGTCTGTAAATAAATAACCAATTGACACGAAGAGATGAGAGGGAGGAAACACACAACTGGACACTTCATATGAATTATTGTAGGCTGAAAAAAATCTGCAGAACGATTATGACTGTTCCAAGTTATTGTTTATGCCCATTACTCGAATCATTAAGACACAAACACACAAAAGAAATACTCTTTGGATGGCCTCCAGGGTTTGGTTTCCAAGTACTTAATTATTATAATCTCTCTCATCTCTTTCATTATTAACGCTTTGTTTGATACTTCACTACGGCAGGGTTTTTTTGTTGAGGATATTTTCCATTTACGACCAACAACTTTTCGCTTACAAGTTTGTTTTGCATTTCACAACTTTGTGAGTTAATCCTGATATTTGATACAGTTTATAATTTGCATGTTCCCTGGATTCATTTTTGAGGGTTGATGTTTTGTGATGCCATCGCTATACTCACATCCCCTGAATAATCAGTTGCTAGTGTTACAAGAATTAATGCGTTTTTGCCAATATACCTTATTCCCTGGTATCATAAAGTAGAAATATTCAGGCATTATAATTGTAGAAATGAATTGTGTTAATTCATGACATATATGAAGAAGCCTCCCACCCTATTCTCTCTCTCTCTCTCTCTCTCTGTCTGTCTCTCTCTCTCTCCCTCCCTCTCTCTCCTCCACTTATCCTCAGGCCTACTTCACTCTCCCCTGCCGTCTATGTCCTCACCCTCCCTGAGCGTGCTGTCAATAATTGATGATTCTCACTGACTCAAAGGGTAACAGGTCCGGGGTAAAATGTCTCACCCATTTCTTTATTTCCAAGTCTCTGCTTATGCCCGGCCAGTGTGAGAGCCCACCACAGGTGGAGCCCGGCGACCGATGAGGTGAGACATCCTGACCGCCCACATTTTCTGCCACAGGTTTGCTTTGCTGCTATTTGTCACACCTGTGACCGTGAGCGGGTTAAAGCTGCCTGTCTGGTTGACAGCAGGATAGAGGGAGGAAAAGGAAGGAAGCTTAAATGAGTGAGAGGCAGGGGGCAGGGAGGAGTAGGAGGAGGAGTGGTAGAGTGAAAGAGTGAATGAATTCAACAGGAGCCAGATGTAACGGAGCGCGTTTACAAAGTGGCATGTGCAAACATCCACAGTGACACCGACGCCATGGAGAGAGAAAAAAGGAGTGACGTGTTCTCGTCGAGAAAGAGAAGTTTCACTTTCGGGACATATGGAGGGTGAGTAAGAACCAGTGATCGCAGCTGACTCGCAGACAATTTCAAACATTTGTTTTGGTGGATGGGTAAAACTTGCTGAAGTCACACGCAATCACTGAATGGTCACGTGGAATGGTTTATGTTCTTTTGAGTAGTTCTCATTTTGTTGTTTACAGCGTGGACAGATTCCCATGTGGGGAGGAGACAAGGTCAGGCTTCATGTTCTCTTTTCCATTCCAACTGCTTTAATATGAACGTCCAGAAGGACTTTGGCGACATGCCGTTGTGCACATGTTGTTGCGTCCTTTGTGATAAATGTGTCTTTCTCTTGTGTTAATCAACCTGTTGCTGCAGACCTGATTCTGCAACCGAAAGCTTGTTGGAAATCCTAGACTCTCCGTCCAGCGAGAGCAAAACTTTGCTCCCTGCTGGCTGCAACCACAAGGTGATCTCGCTGTCTCTTCACGTAATTTTACCGTTTTGATGAGAGATTTTTCACCCCGCTCCCACATAACTACAGAATCAGCTTCTGCTTGTGATTGAATGGCTCTCTTCCTCCCTCTGCTCCTCCATCCTTGTCTAACCTCACCAAATTCCCCCCACTTTTGCTTTTAACCAAGGTGTCTGAGCTGTTTGAAATCATAGAGAAGCTGCAGGTGAGACAACACGATGGTTGGCCCAGCATGTGTGTGTGCGCCGGCCATGTCTAAACCGAAGCTTCCCGTGATCAAAACTCTTTGTATCCATCAGGGCAGCAGGATCGATGAACAGAGATGTGAATTCCCCCTACCTCTGAAGGTTTGTCTTCAATTTGTGGATGCTAAAACGTCTTATACCTGACACGTGTGCGACAGTGTTGACACTGACCTTTCTTTGATCGCTAACACTTCTGTTTCCCCCAACAACAGATCGCAGACAAACCCTCATCATTCTCTGTCTATTTTAGTCTCACGTTTTCACCACAGATGGCGAACTGCCACTGATCCTCCCTCCTAAGTTGGGAGGATACTGGGTGGACCCCCCCCTGGAGAGGCTGGTGGATGAAAGCCCCACCTCCTCCCACTACAGCCTTGACTCGGAGAGCTATGACATCATGGAGAGGGACGCCGAAGCCAGAGTCTACCACGAGTTCTTCCGCGCACGAGTTTGTGGAACTTGCATATGGCCTCATGCCTTGATGCATTCAAGTAGTTTGCGTTGTCTGGCTTGGACAATATTTTGGTCTTACTCTGTGTTTCTTCTCACAGTACCATCACTCATTCACCGCAGTGGATCCTTCCTTGGGACCTCTGGTTCTCTCCGTGTGTCTGGACGAAGAGGACAGCAAGCTGAGGGTGATACTGAGGTGGAGACTCCAGACATAACAACAACACAAAGGCTGCACTGTACTATTTAAGTTGAAGTACTTCCAAAAGCGTCACACATCAGATCACACCTACTATTTCTATTTCCCAGGATGAAGAAACGCTCTCTGCAAGGTGTTTTTTCCTTGTCTCTCTTTCCGAACATCCCGTCTGCAGTTGAGTTGGCAAAGGTATCTACTCCTACGTTTTTCAAATAGTTCTAAATTAAATCAATCCTATATGGAGGCTAGTTCCTACAGTTAGCATTGCCAAATGTGGTTGAAATACAATAACAAATGGTCTAATGCATAGTTTTCCACTAAAGATAAGTCAGAAAATATATTTTGTATCAAACCACAGGTTGTACCTTCTGGTGGTATAATCACTGGCCTTCACGCGATAACAATTTCTACTTGAGTCGACATTAATGAATGCAGGTTGCACTAATACTTTCACTCATAGAGTCAAACCATCAAGCTTTACTGTCCTGATTTCGTAAAGCTTAGCAGCTACTCTGCATCTTTCAGATGCTGTGTGACAGAGTGGCCGTGTCAAAGTTTGAGGTGGTCAGCTATCTCAAGGTAACCCTTCCTATCCTCGGTGTCTCCACAATGGGTAAGGCTGCACAGTTTCATACCTCTCTGCTCTTGATGGTCTCTAAGGCTCCAGACCTCATTGCTGCGTTTGATGAGCATAGGATGTCTCCCAATTTCAAGTTTGGCATTTTGTACCAAAAGGAAGGACAGGTGAGCGCGTGACTGACAAAGTCTCTACCCTGTGCAAGCAAGTTGTTATAATGATCATCACTTTGGTTATTCCTTTCTTAGCTAAGTGAGGAGGACATACTGAGCAACAATGAGGAGAGCCAAGGATTTAAAGACTTTCTGTCTATTCTGGGAAAGACAATTCATCTGCATGGCTTCTCAGGGTAAAGTTCAACGTGTTGCCAGCGCTTAATCACACAGATTGCACAAACAGGCCTCGGCGTCACTTCATCTGTGATGCCCTTCTCCTTTACTCAGCTTTAGAGGAGGTCTGGATGTCTGTCACGGCCAGACAGGAAATGAGGCAGTCTTCACTTCCTTTCGTGGGAGAGAAATCATGTTCCATGTCGCAACCAAGCTGCCGTTCACAGCGGGTGACCCACAGCAGGTCAGCTTCCGTGACACTCAATCAGTTTTGCGAGAAAGTGTCCATCTTTTGTGACTTTGGTGGGGCTGTTCTCTGAAACCTGTTGACTTTTCTTGAAACCGTTTGCACTGGACAGACACAGAGTGTCCTTCCTCTGTCTGCCCCTCAGCTACAGAGAAAGAGACACATCGGGAATGACATTGTGGCTGTGGTCTACCAGGAGGGACACACGCCGTTTCTGTGCGATGCTATTAAGTCTCACTTCCTGCACTGCTTCCTGGTGGTTCGTTGCATAAAAACAGGAGAGCAAGAGACAAGCGGAGCCTCATTCCAGGTAAGGGACACTGGAAGTCATTGTACCTCAAGGACAAAAGCTGTTTTCTTGATCTCTTTCCTTTTTCTCAGGTGTCTGTCACAGCCAGACAGGATGTTCCTCAGTTTGGTCCAGCCCTTCCAGATCCTCCCATCTTCAAGGATGTATGAAACAGTGACTCTGTCAGATAGACAAAGACACATACATACGAATATGATTCGTTGTCCTTCTCGACATAATCGATCACCTCATCTTTTGGAGATGCTTTGAGAGAAGCCTTTATTTTCTAAGTGTGGTGTCCTCTATGACTATGTTTGCAGGCCTTGTTCCTCCGAGAGTTCCTCCTGACCAAACTCATCAATGCTGAAATTTCCTGCTACAAGGCCGAGCAATTCAGCCGACTGGAGGTCGGTGGAAACATGACACACCTGTCAACCCACATTTACCATCACTTGTGGCGAAATGTCTGTGTGAGACTTTGTTCTGCCCATTTTCTACATGTAGCTGCGCACTCGTTCGTCACTCTTGGAAAGTTTGCAAACCGAGCTCATCACCCGTTCCCAGTGCATGATGGGTGATCCGGCGCTGTCTAGTGTCAGTTCCTCTGATGGTGTAAAGGGTGCATCTGAAGGAAGTGGTGGTTTTATTGAAAATTTCAAGGTAAATGGTAATGTAATATCTTAACTTAACCAGTCTGGAGAAGTTATGCGTTTTCATTTTGCTAAAACTCTGCCATCAGAGAGCTATCAGAGTCCGTAGTCACTCCTTTGATACTCTGGGAGTCCCAAGAAAGACCGGTGGTATTGCATCACCAAAATCAAAGGTAAAGACTCGTATGGAAAGGCTGTTATTAACTCAGGATATGATCACATGAGGCTCCGAGCTAATACTGCTGCCTTCATTTTCAGATATGTGAGAAAGATGGCGAAAGGTAAGTCTATTGATAAACAAACAACTTAACTCTGAGCTGAACATATAGACAAGTCTTGCGTCTTTATTCCAGTGATAAATCTGCAGGATCTCATCTGTCTCCCAATGAGTGTTTGCTCTCGAGTGACCCCAAAGATCAACCCAGCCCTCAAGAGGAGCCATAAAGGACCTAAGTGTGGACACTAATTTACACATAAAAACCAGTCCATTAGGTTGTTTTGTTGTCCTAGTGGATGACACGTATGTACATAGAGTGTAAAAATAAATAGTATTTCTGCACATATAACTAATGTATTATAATGTCACAGTGGTGACACTTGTTTAGAAAGCCACCATTGTATTTCAATGAAATGATAAACAGAGAAAAACTGTGAAGAAATATGAAATAGTTTCTATACTGAATAAAATAAGGCTGTCTATGCTTAAGAAACATTATCATGAGATTGCAGTGTCTATCTAGCGGTAATAACTTATTGATGCTGAACTGGTATTTAAACTTCAAAACTACATTTAGTGGTTGACAGGTTCAGTTTGTTTTTGCAATGCAACATGGTTGGTCTAAAATGTGCTTACATATGTTTCAATGAGGCAGCTCAACTGCCCTAGGGCCCCACATTAAGGCCTTAAAATGGGTTCCCTCACATATTTAATGTTATGGTGTTAGAAATAAAACTTTCAAAGCAGTTTCACTTTCTATATCCTCATTTTCAATTCTGCAATATTCTTGCAATTGTGGATTTATTAGTGCAGACTTTTATGGCGAGATTCACAATTGCATCAAGATGCTGAGATGTTTTATGTATCTGTAAAAAGTATTTCAACGATTCTATCATTATCAGTCATCATCAGCTTGAAATTTCAAGACTAGTTGAAAATATACTTTCTAAGACTGGCAAAATGACAAATATGGTTTAATTTTTTACACAAAACACTAATAGGAGATGGTGAAACAGAACAAATTTCAGTCAACTTAACCGCTATGGCAGAGGGAATGCAGTACTTATATCTGCCAGTGGATGACAGGCTTTCAATTTGCGCTGCGAGTCGCCAAAGAAGAGCAAGATATCAAAATGTCGGGAAATGATATTTCATACTCCAGATATATGAGATCCTGTATATTGCTCTTTTAGATATTATGCCATAAAAATCTTGCTATTTAGCTTTAAATAGGGTGGGTCTGGATTTCCGGAAACTTGCTAAGCGACGAAGAAGAGGAGCAGGAAGAGGAGGAGTTAATCATTGTTTTGGAATGACAAATAAAACTTTCACCAAGAACTCGTCAATGAAAATTCCCTCCTCTGCAACAGCGGATTGATATCTGCAGATCTTGTTAAGCGAAATCATTTATTGCGATTTATCGGTGGTGTGTGCATTAGTTTATTACGTTTCTGAATTGTGTGTGTGTATGTGTGTGTGATTGAGGTTGAACTTTGACACACTTACCACCGTGATTGCACGCAAAGTGGAAACATTGTCCTTTGTCGATCTACCCATACATTCGATTTTGCGTGCAACGCAGCAAATTCACGCAGAGAGATGTCATCGAAGAAAGTGATCGAGTTGTTCTACGACGTTGTCTCCCCCTATTCTTGGTTGGGCTTTGAGGTTTGTATTCTTCTGTTGTTTTCTTCTCGGAAAAAAAGAAAATTTACCTGAACTTGAACTGAAAACTGCACTGGTTTTAGGTGATGTGCCGCTATAGGAACGTGTGGAATATTGAACTTAAACTGCGCCCAGCTTTCTTGGGGGGAGTCATGCAGGGCTCAGGTAAGCTGGGCATGGCAAGTTTGTCCACACATTGTCCAAAGTCGCGTTAAAGCTCTCGTTTGAATGGTTAAGTGTAGTGGTTTTATTTTCCAAATCGCCATGGCATTGAGGTCATCCCTCCTGCGGACTTTGGGACTGAGGAGTGCGTAGATTTGCGCAGACATTGTTCCTTCGTCTTTAACCGTGTCCCCGCGTTTACCTAAAATCTACGTTCATAACTATTTTGTTACGAATTTCCTCCCAAACAACGACTGAAAGTTTTTTAAAAGTCAGATAAATTTGTATTTTCATATGGATTTTTTCCCGTTCAAGTTAACCACGCCCCCACCTGCTACTAAACTCATACGGCTAATCACAATTCGCAATGAATTGATTGACAGGTCAGTGTTTCCCTTGTCGGAGGCGCGGCCATGAATTTGTAGATTCTAATCTAATGTTTGAAGATGTCAGTGGACATACAGTACTGTGTTACTGCTAAGATATCGCTTTAAGATCTACAACAATTAAACTGTAAGTTTTCACGCATAAAAAACAATTGTATGAGTTAAATATTGACTTAATTGTGTTGATGTGGCCTGAAATTACAAACCATGAGTATTCACAGCAATGTAAAATCAAGATTCAGTGTATGAATAAGAAAGATCAGTAATGATAACGTGGAATTTTTCGTCACAATAAGTAATCAACATGAAGTTGGCTTCGTACTTAACTCTCTGAATATTTTACTATCAGGATATTTTACATGTTTTGTCTGTCCTGACAGGAAATAAACCCCCTGGTCTCGTTCCAAACAAATTCTTGTACATGACCAAGGACCTGAACCGCTTGTCTCAGTATTTTGATGTCCCCCTACAGCCTCCAGCTGATCCCTTCGAGGCCATGTTCCAGAAAGGTTTAGATCAGCTCACTCTTTTCAATGCACTGTTAAGCGCATGAACAACGCTTGGTGTTTCTTTGACCTTGTAGCTCAGACCTCCTCAAACTGCAGAACTTCTACACATTCTGTGTTTGCACCATAGGGTCCTTGTCCGCAATGCGGTTCGTCGCCGCAGTGCAAGAACAGGTAACAGGTGGAGACCAGCAGGTGGAACAGGTGTCCAGGGAGCTGTGGAAAAGGATCTGGAGGGATGACAAAGACATCACTGAGCCTGCATCGCTGTCTGAGGTATGGGCTGGGTCAGCCTGGCTCGGTAGGAGACTGTGCCACTATGGATAACAGAGTGCTCTGACACGGTTGCGATCATCCACACAGGCGGCTGCGAAGGCGGGACTGCAGGCCAGAGACATCGAGGAGCTGCTGAAGCGGTCCTCCTCCAAGGAGATTAAAGACAAGCTGAAGAGCACAACACAGGAAGCCCTTGATCACGGGGTCAGTTGGGCGACCTCTGGTTCTTTGGGAATAATGGAGAAAATAGGACTGATTACAGTGTGATTACCCGCCTCTCTCCTCTTACAGGCTTTTGGCTTCCCCATGATGGTGTGTCACGTGGGTGACAGCACGGAGATGTTTTTTGGCTCCGACAGGTTCGAGCTCATGGCCCACTGCATAGGTGAGCAGGTCCAGCGAAACAATGTTATTCAGTTCTCGACTATCCCTACACATTGTCATGTGACCGAGTCTGTGTCTCCGTCACTCTGTTCAACCCTTGCCATACTTCTGTCAGTCTGTCTTTGGCCCCGCAGCTTTTTATATTTACTTTTAGATCAGCTGCACACAGAGGCCAAGCCCAGCATTTTACTATTGAATATGCTTGTGACGCACAGAGACACTGCTCCTGTGTCATTCTCACGTGATCCTTGTCTACTTTCACGTCCTGGTTTATTTAGTGCTCTGTTCAAAGCCGATTGTCCAAATGTGCATTGTCTTACAGGAGAAAAGTGGCTGGGACCTCATCCTGGAAATGCAGCTGCCAAGCTATGAGACATAAGCCACCATGGTCCACTGTTAGTGTGTCCACAGTCCTTGCTTGTGTGAGAGACAGAGACACAGAAAGAGAGAGATGATTTCACTTTTGTCCAGGCATTAACATGTTAAAATGTCCCCTCTCCTTCTCTCAGATTTCCTTTAAATATTTTAACAATAGTGGCTAATTTACAGTACAAATCAGAGGTCAGCAATCGATCTTACAGGTAATTAATACATTGATGTAATTTCAGTGATCAGTGCTACCTGAGCGCAGAATTTTACATTCAAATCAAAACATTGAATTGTCAATGGATGATAAACCTCAGTTGTTTTCCTTATAGTGTCAGTGTGATTTGACAGCAGGCCACGAAACAGGCCAATTACAACCTGTTTTGTCCCAGTGAAAAATAAAATAAAAAGGATAAAAACGGCACGCCTCGTAGTTATGCTTGTTTGTCTTCCTCAAAAGAGGAGAAGCAGGTGCGACAGGTCGCAGTTTTACTTAATTAAATTCCGTGTCGCGATGCGTACGCCTCTATTGTGTGAAATGTTTGAAACACACACAGCTCGCCATGCTAGTAGTCCCCCGGCGGCACTAGCTAAAGGCGGCGACAATGACAAAGCGGCCGGACCTGTTTTTCCCTCTCAAAGGACTGGAAAATGAAACGCATCATTCCCAGTGGGCGGGGGGGAAAAAGACCCAAATGTGGTGGTGGTGTGCCTGTGAGAAAGGCAAAGGTGTGTGTGTGTGTGTGTGAGAGAGAGAGAGAGAGAGAGAGAGAGAGAGCAAAGAGACGAAGCAGGTGGGTGGGAGCGGGGAGAAGGATGTGGAGCAGGTGAGGGGCAGAGGTAGGAGGTGGCTGAGGGTGGAACTCAAACAAACAGCAACGCGCCGACTGAGGGAGCCTGACAAGCCTCATGAGGAAACGACAGCGGGCACCTGAACGGCGCACACACACACGAACACACACACAGACCTTTGCCCAGCCGCAGCTCCGATACCATATGCTGGGAAACATGACGGGAGTATGAGAGGACAATAGCAGGGCGCAACTGTTTTTATTGAGGACATTCAGGACCAGGGGACAGGTGAGACCCGGACTATTATTACTATTCCCACAATCACTGACACATTCAGCCGTATGACTCCCTTGAGTTTATCATACTTTGCGTGTCACGGTGTACGGATGTGGACAATTCGCTTGTTTTTTGTTTTTTATTTGTTTTTCTACTGGGTGTGTGTTACTTTGAGTCGCACTGACCACAGATGTTTTGACCCAGAGGTATGATAAGGACAATGGCCAATATAAACACAGAAGAAATGCAGATCAACAGGTTGAGTGATGTGTGTTGCTATACTAAGCACAATTGCGTTGAGGAGTCGGACAGCATTCCCTCGTCCAGTCCTCGTTCTGCAGGTTTACTCCCCCAAAGAGACATTTAACCTGCTGTTCTTGTCTTTCCCTCGCTAGTGGTCTCTAATTGACAGACAGGATGGAGGCAGTGCAGAGACATATGTTGCCTATACAGTATATTTCTTTAGGATGTGAAATGGGCAGGGGTAAGAGATAGATGAAGGTTCAGATATTTCTGTGGCATTGTCCAGACTGTCGCCAGATGGAGGCGACAATGCGTTTGGCACTGTCAGACATGATCTGAGGTCCTCGGTCTCAGTTACACATCTCTCAATTCACCCAGACACCTTCTTACAACGAGTCGTGTTACTATTCTGGCAAAGTGCTGTAATGGCCACTGTGCCATCATCCTCAGCTTCCCCCCGATGTGCTGATTACTCAGGCACATCAACTTGGATGACTTGTCTGGACAATATACAAATCTGATAAGAAGCTCACAATGAATAAATCAACACCTGTAATGGATTTGATGAAATCACATCTGTTGTAATGGGTTTCAGGATGTCTTCGTTGTCAGAGGCAGATTTCCGCTGCCAGCACGGAGACACAATATGTGGTGAGTTACCAAAAGTAGGTGGACTGATAGTTGTACCTGTTTATTATAACAGATCAAGTCGGTTGTGGATTATTTCATCATCAATAATTAATTCAAGTTATGTCTCTCAAATCAGGCAAATGGGAGAATTTTACTTTTAAACCAAAACTGTACCATTTCAGATAATTTTTCAAATGTGAAATTTGAGTGAAGTATAATAAAATCAATAATGGATTACACATCACCTAAATGGGCCTCAAAATGGGACAAAAATTTCAGACGCTGCAAATTTAATTTTACAATGAATATAAAATGCAGACTGGTGCTGTAAATTGATTGACTCAGCATATCCATATTCAAAAAAACAAGGAACTGTTTCATGTTTGGGAAATTTGTACTTGAACAAATGTGTACTTTCCTCATTCTTTTTATTCAGCTTGAAGCGTGACAGACACTTTTTTCCTCCAGCAAGTAGAAGTCAGCACACACTGACCCGGATGCTGGTCGATTGACAGAGTGTGTGTGTGCTCTCCCTCTGCAGCTATCCGTGTGTATGAGAAGGAGGTCATCGTTGTGCCTGTCCTCCTGCTGGCCAGCTTTGTGGTGGTCCTGGTCTTCTTGTTCCTGCTGCGTTATTGTCCAGAGAAAGTAGAGAGGATCCGACCCAAACCCCTTAACCTTAACCTCAACTTGGCTTTCCGACCCCGACGTGCTCGGGGAGAACTACACGGCATCGATGGTGAGTTTCATCGTAGCCTCATAACTTTATGTCACATCAGCATGTAGTGCCGATTGTCTCAAGTTAGGGACAATTTGGACTTTTCTTATTCATGTCATACAGAACATTACAAAGGCGGGGTGTGTTACGTCAATTAACGCGTGATTGTTGACTCTCCCTGTTTGAGTCGCAACACTGAGGAGGATGTTTGTACAGGTCTTAAAACGTCACTCGATCATCAGCCTCGCATTCTCCTTCTGCAGCTCCTCCAGGGATCAATGTTCTTGAGCATGAAAGCATCGCCCTGGACACACCTGCGTCCTACTCCACATTCCACCCCCCACAACCTTACAAGGACAACAAAAATGAGGACATCCCAGCCCTCTCGCTCAATGTCCAAAACGAGCCCCCGAAGCCCTCTTTCACCCCCATCGTCCAGCCCCGCGAGCTGCCTCGCCAGCGGCTTCCAGAGTCCTTCAACCTCGTTTCCCCGTTGCCGGCGTCCTTCTCCGTGCGCTCCGACAACACCGTCTCCCTCTATAGGGCCCGGATGGAAAATAGGAATGTGGTCCTGCGAGTGCTGACAGGTACAAACTAATAGTGTTAAACTGAATTCCAAAGATACCAATCAGGGCAATGAAAGATAAGGCCCCTCCTCGTTCTGTCACGTACAGACTCGGCCAACGCGACGGAGAGACACAACTTCCTGGGCTTTGCCTCCTTTTTGGCTCAGCTGGGACCACACCCGTTCCTGCCCGAGCTGCTGGGCGTGGTGTCGCTCAGAGCTCCTCTGGTCACGGTGGTGGAGGAGATGGAAAACCGCGACCTGCTCAGTCTGCTGTGGCGGTGCCGGCAGGTGAGAGCAGCATGTTGGTGTGCATGACATTTGCGCTTCGTCTCCACAGTACTGGAAAAGTCTTGACCACTGAAACAATGTTCTACTCAGGAACATGCAAATCCACCGAGTGAGATGACGGAGAGGAGAATATTCACCATGGCCAATCAGGTGGCTTCGGCTCTGGTTAGTGTGCAATGCCAAATCACAAACCTTCCTCATCAGGCAGTTTCACCTTTTTCAATGCACATGTAGTCTTCTGATGCAAACCGTGCAACTCCTTCCTTTCTTGTTGCAAATTAGGAGTTTCTTCACAGTAAAGATATTCTTCACGGCAACGTGCGCGCTCGCAGCGTGCTGGTGAGCAGGGAGTACACGGCCAAGCTTTGGGGCCTGCATCAAGTTTACACGAGGAGGAACCCGGACGCCACCCACCAAGACGATCCAAGCTTGAAGAAATGGCAAGCACCAGAGGTATTGGCCAGGAGACCAGCCAGCCACAGCAGCGATGTGTGAGTTGCACGCGTCTGTGAAACTTTGTGACGAGAAAATTGCGGGACGAGTTTCCAAGAGTTCTCTGCGTTTTTATTCCTCCTCAGATGGTCGTTGGGCGTATTACTGTATGAAATGGCGACCCTTGGTAAGATGCTGGCACAACAATTTGGATTTGTCAAAATGGATTCATCTTCCACGTATTCATTCACCTTTTCTCTTCAGGCGAGGCACCATTTGCAGAAATCTCAGTGAATGAGCTTCTACAGTTCCACCAGCGAGGAAAAACACTCAGAAAACCTGTCCACTGCTCCAACTCACTGTGAGTATGAGGCGTCCTCTTCTGAGGTGGTTGACACTGTGTGGATCATCGTTCACAACACTCTCTCTCTCTCTCTCTCAGGTATTCTATCATTAAAAGCTGCTGCCAGTGGAAGGAGCAGGATCGACCCGCTCTTGCTGCAGTTAGCCGAAAACTCGTCTCAGGAGAAAAGAGTGCCAACGACAAAATCCTCAAGGAATCGGAGCCAATTAACATTGAGCAGTACCTGCAAGAGGCGGGATACGGAGACGGCAACAACTACACTGTTTTCTGAGTCATTGTGACTGTGAAGGAAATGAAGTGTCCACTTAGGACAGAACACATTGCTGCACTTTTAAGGAACCTCAGGACACCACATGTGAAGTTCAGAGGATGAGCATATGAAGTCCTCACACAATGATATCGTTGCTGTTCATGCATTTTTGAGGACCGAGTGTGAAATGAGAGATCTTTGACACTGATGTTTTTTCCTTAAGGTGGACAATCTGTGATTGATTCCTTCTGGAACTTTTGGGGAGATTAATGCATTTGTTGAAGACATCCTGAAACATGTTTATTTACAAAATTCATCCCCTACAGGAGCTGGTTATTTTAACTGTTATAATCACCGTGCGCACGTTTGGTTTTGGCAGATGGAAAATGGAGCTTTCGGTACAAATGATGTGAAATTACAGAGACATCATTTGCTTTTACTTGCATAATTATTACGCTGAACTTTACTCTGTGAGAGCAATCAGGATGAGCCCCCGATCATGTTATCACAGAACAAAAAAATGAGGATGAATTCTTCGTAGTTTTGAAATGTGAATATATACTTTTTTTTTTGCAAATCCCTTCCATTGCCAGATAGGACACACAGGTAGGCAGTGGCACACAATGTGTCACAGATACTGTTGTGGTCATAGATCTGCAAAGTGGTACTTTACATGATGAGGACCAACCACGTGAAGGAGACTTACTACAGTGTGGCTGTGGGCTGCTATCTCAGTCAGGATATTGTGTCTTGGTTGAACATTTGTACATAGGGGTGTACCTATATGACTCTGTTATTGTCAATAAACAATATTGTGTACTGACATGTAGAAAAGTAGGTTGATAGATGCACAGATGGCCAGTCACAGTCATGACTACTAGAGTCCATGTCAACACAATTCCAAGATTTGGGACAAGGATGTGAACATGAAATGATCAATGGCCACATTGTTCTCAGAGGTGATGGAACACATACATCGTCAATGGACTGAAGTACATGAGACCATGTCTAGTAATGTATTATTTATTGGTTGGACTGCAAAAAAGTAGAGTATATTTCCACTTGAGTACCCATCAAAGGGCTTACTACAAGGAACACCTATTTCTTTTTAGGTGAATTCGATTAATCTACTAAAACTATAATATTCTTGAAAAAATAGTGATTTTGATAGTAGTACAAAATGGAGAGCATACAAAACACAACTTCAGTACTTCCAAAAAGTAACCTAACACACCAGGCTTTCTGAGTGTCTTCTCCTATGTGATTGGAGCCTGAATCCAATACCTAGAGTATAAAAAAACATCGAAAGAACTAAGAAAAACAGGTATTGAAGTAAAAAGAACTGTTTGCTGAAGTTGAAGCACCATTTGAAATACAGCCTGCCCGTGCTCACCATTCTCTCTCTCTCTCACTCACACACACACACACACACACACCTGTTTTTTTGTTTGTTTTTTTTACATTCTGCGTCCAGAAAGTCAGCAAAGAGTCCTGTCCGTCCCGATGCCTCGGCATGATTGAGAAGTACAAAAACAAAACAACCCCCCCTCACCAGAAAAAAACCCCCCACTCATTATTCAAACTGACCACAGTAACGACCAAATCCAAAGTTTGAGAGTGCAGCGAGTTGCTTTGAGATGAGAGAGGACCTTCTGTGATCTCCCACGGTATCACTCTCGCAGGCTGTTGATGGAGGCACAGATCTTGAGAGCGGGACCTAGCTTGATGTTCATGGTAGATATGAGATGATCCTCTCGCAGAAGCAGCAGAGCCTGCCCGTCTATTTCCTGTGAGAGGAACTGTGCGGCCAGCTCCTCACAGCCTGGACACAACAGCACGGAGGACATTCAAACCTGACTTTGTTTGAGATCGGAAATTACTTAGGGGCGGTCACCAACCTTGAAGTGAAGAGATGAACCTGCACACTTCCTCCACACTCCACTGAGCAGGAGTGGCAGAGAGAAAGTTAGCCCCATCCAGGGGGAGGACACCAGGGGCTGAGCCTTCTGACTGAGGGGCGCTGTGGTCGGGTCGGGAGCAGGAGTGCGAGGAGCTCGGGGACAGCGAGGGAGAGTCGTCGTCCTCTTCTTCCTCGTCTCCATCGCTGGACGCGTCCTCAGAGCGGCTGGACTCGGAGTGACACTGCATAATGGCATCACACACACTGAAGTCATCCAAGCCACTCCGTCAACTGACAAAACAGATTGAGGTTCCTGAGCTCTTACCTTGACTGGTAGAGTCCTTCCAGGTATCTTTGCACAGGTGATTTCTGAACCACTTCTTCGAGGAGGACCCCTACGCCGCGCAGTGCTCTCGTTGGGTGTGGGGGGCTGCGCTAGCCCGGCAGCAGCCCGTCCTCTGCTCGTCTTGAAGTGTTGGCTGCAACTTACGTTGTACCTGCAGGATGCAGAAAGGCCCACTAAGTTCCAAGGGAGCGTGATACTATGTGTTTGCATTTGCTATTCAGATGAATAGTAAACACAACCAAGCTTAAACTTCGAAAGTTTCGACAGATAATCACCTCTTTGCACAGGTGTTTGAGCAAAACCTCTTGGATCCTCTGAACTGGCTGGCTGGAGCCAGGCTGGCACAATACTCACACTTCAGCACTGGTGAATAAAAAACAAAGGACTTTCTTCACATTAAATACATTTCATTTTTGATACCAACACTGAAATGGCGGGAATATTTTCATATGACATGTACACAGAGTTTGATTTATGTGTGGCTAAAATATACCAAACCATCTCAAATATCAAAATATACCAAATCATCAATTGTATTAATATTACCAATGGATATTATCAAAAAAATAGCATCACTTACAAGGAGGACCATTCTCTGAGCGACCAACCAGGGCAAAGTCTCGATCTTTGAGAAACCCAGCCACCTGTTACAAAAGCGTGCAGTTATGCAACAGTCATTAAATAAACATTGATACATGATAAAAGATCTAGTTTGCATTCAGCTAACGGTACCATTAACACCTTGTTTTAAAAGTGTGACGAGGGTCACCAGGGACGGGTGTTCTTACAGGGAATGGTTCTGCTCCCTCTTGGATAACGAATCCCTCGATGAGGTGGGTGAGAACTTGGGGTTTGACAACTGCCTGGGGGACGGGCGCTCTGTCCTTGTCTCCATGTGCCGCCCTTGACAGAGGATGAGGTAGGGACAGGGTCGGGGGAGACGAGAAGGCTGCCGATGCTGTGGGAGGAGCTACAAGACATTGAACGGTTTATTCCCAGAGGGGCTCCATGTGAGACTGTTGGCGATGGCAACATGTTTCACACCTCGTTGGGTGATGACAACCAACATACCAGAGTCCTTTGTTGGGGCGGGGGACAATGGAGGAGCAGAATCTCGCATCGCTGCAGGGTCGGAAGATTCTGTTGCCATATCACTGGAAGCGTCGCAGTCTGACTTTCTCTTCAGAGAGCCAACTGTAGATTTTGTCTGAGGGGAGGTGGAGAAAATGAGCAGAACATGTTACACTAATTGTGGAGGCTGCAGCGACTTGGGCTGTTAGCTAGCGCGTACCTGGCCCAGGGCTACAGCCTGCGCGCTCCCCACCAGGCCCTGTCTGGCTCCCACCAGTTGAACAGGGATGTGCGGAGGGTTTGCCCCCCCAGCGGCGGACTGGCTGGCGTTGGGCGGAGCTGGGAGAATGGGCGGCGGGTGCCGAGGCGGCAGCTGCACAGGTAAACGGTGCCCCTGAGGCGTCTTGGGTTGGATAGGCACTGGGACTTTGTCGGCAGCCGTGCTGGCCTGTTGCATCGGCTGAACGACCAAAGTCTGGGCGTTGACGTTGGCTTTTGGGGTCACCGAACCGATGGGGTAGCCCTGTGTCGAGGTAGGAACACTGGAAGTTGGCACCAGAATGTGCGTCACCGTGGCCGAGGGGGTAACCGTGGTTACGGCTCTGGCCTGGCAAAGTCCTGAAGGCGACAGGAGAAGCTGCGAGAGAGGGAGGGCTGGAGAGGAAGACGAGGAGGAGGAGGTGGCGGTGGTAGAGGAGGGAGCCACAGAAGCTGCGGGAGTAACATTCAGTGCTGCCGGAGTTCCAGTCTTTGCGGTCATGCTGTTGGCAGTGGGCTGCTGGCTAAAGTTGGACATGGGTTTGGCCAGTTGTTGCTGATGTTGTGGCTGAACTTGCTGCTGCACCGTCTGGGGGAAAGACGACTGCTGCTGCTGTTGCTGCTGCTGTTGCTGCTGCTGTTGCTGCTGCTGCTGCTGCTGCTGCTGCTGCTGGTTGAGAGGGAACGCCGCAGCATCTTTCCTCTCGGGAAGCTCAGACTTGACAGTGGCTGCCCTGGCAGATGACGCACAGTGGAGAGCCAGGTTCTGCACCTGAGAGATGAATCGAGGAGAGGGCTGTAACCTCTACTGTCCGAGTGGGGAAGCCAGATAGGTGTGTAATGGAGACCGAGACCATCCGCAGTGGAAAGTTCGTCTGACATACATCTCGGATGCTTAAAAAATCAAGCCGTCAAATTAAACGCACTCACCTGATCACCCTCAGCTTGGACACTACAACTGGACGGGGGAACTTCCTGCTGGGGCTGCAGCTGGGGCTGCTGCGGCTGCTGTTGCGGTTGCGGCTGCTGCTGCTGCAACTGCGACTGCTGGTTTTGCTGCTGCTGTTGGGCTTGCTGCTGCTGCTGCTGTTGGGCTTGCTGCTGCTGCTGTTGGGCTTGCTGCTGCTGCTGGGGTTGCTGCTGGGCGACGGTTGCGACAGTCGCTGTTGCTGTTCCACCAGGCATGAAGATGAGCTGAGAGGCGAGGGGGGCCCTGAGAGAGCGGTTGACCTAAATGAGGGAGAACAGATCAGAAGGTCAGTGGTAGTGAAAATCAATTATGACAGACTTAGCAGACTATGCAACCAGCTTGCGCCGACATACTGTAACTGGTGATGACCACCATTCGTGCATCTACATCTTTACTTGTAGCTTTAAACTCATGCCAGAGAGGTTTTAGCCAGTGGTAACAGTGCATGCGACTTGAAAACTCACTCTAAGATACATCTGTCCCTGTCCAGCTGAATTCCCACCCAGCAACACTGACTGATTGAGAGCTGTTGTTGTAGGTGTTGCAGATGTGGCTGGTCCATGGGGTCGGGGATTAGTCATGGTCCCTCCTCCAGTTGTGCTGCTAAGATTGACCTAGAAGCACGACTCTCTTCCATTACAATCAGGAATCTGTCTACATTGTTCAAAGCCTAACACTGTTATTGAGACGTATTTCTGGCAATAATGAATAAAAATCCTTACGGAGGTGTTAGCCTGGGACATGCTGTTACTAGGGGAGTTGGACTGCCGAGTGGCTGCAAGCGTGGCCTAATGTTTGAAGGGATAGAGGGGTCGGCGTGTTGTGATTTTTCTTTCCTGTGTTTACTGATCTCTGTGATGTTACGGCACAACTTTGCTTACCTGCTGCACAGCAGCCAGGTTGTGGAGTTGGGCATTATTGATCTGTTGTTGCAGCATAAGCTGTTGGAAATACTGGGCTGCATTGGGCTGTCGCTGCAGCGCCTGGAGAGCCTTAAAAACAGAGACACAAGTACAAAGTTATAAATTAGCAAATCAATACAGCAATATTTAGTTCACCGAATCGAGGGCCAACCTGCACAGCTTGTCTCTCATACAGAGACATGTGGGCTATTTGGGGTGGGCGAGAATTCCCACTTGTTTGAGGATTTCCATTGGCGGGGGCTGTGTTTTGGTCTTCATTTGCATCCATCTTTGTTGCTGCTCAAAACATGACAACAAAAGACTGTTTGTGCCATGTACAATATAAACATGTAAACATGTTCTGCCTGACACCCAAACTGCAGCCTCTTCATTTAATAGACAAATGTTCTAAGAAAAATAAATCGTTGTGTGTCTGTTGCCCATTAATTTTCCAAATCTGATGACAAGCATTTACAAAATGAAATAATCTCAGAGGTTGAGTCAATCCCAAATAAAATGGAATGTAGCGGGTCTGAAAATGATGACAGATACATAATGATGGCGTTGTTACTACCTGGCTTGTTAGATACAGTATGCACACTCATACTCAGTTTGGGTAAATTCTAGTCTTTAACTTCGCTCAATAATGTAAGATGGACACTCAGTCGATATGCTGCATGGAGGTCACCATCTGCTTCATCAATCTAACCGAACAGGGGAGCTGCAGTGTTAACAGTAATAAACCAGCTGTCAACATAATAAATGACTGCAGAGAAAGGGGTAACGTGGAGGAAAAAATGCAAATGAGGGGCGCTAGCCTGCTGTGGCTAGCTGTACTTCAATCCAAAAAACTGCACGAATACAAACACACAAAACTCTTTTTTGAAGAAATGCAGCAGATCTGGAGGGTATGATAAATGCCGAGACCCCAAACAAAGACGGGGCACTCTAAAACGACGGCGCGAACACAGGAGTGCACACACACAGAGAAGCCAAGCTAACTACACGAGCATGGCTGCTAAAGTAACTAAGTAAACACACCGTAGAGTGCATGGGTAACCCCGAGGTGAAGTCAGGCCTTTATGGTTGTGCAGTGTATTGCATTACCTTTGCTAGGGAGTCGTAATGTTTTTCCCAAAACGTAAAACAATACTTTGTGTTCGCCAGGTTCCTGTTTGGCTGCAGACAACGGAGCCTTGAGGTTTGGGTACGGAGCGAAGCCCGCCCCCCACAGACCAACATCCGGCGATAACACGCCCTCCTAACTAGTAATACACATATTTCTATGAGAAATTTATAAAATTCTGGGGTTGGCGTGTAGTTGTTTTCATCTTTAAAGACTTAAGTGTGAGGGAGGTCATTTCGTGTTATTCCCTGTGCATTATCTGTCACACTTTGAATTGAAATGCCGAGTTTTGATCTTAACTTTGTCATGCTATGAAAAGAATATTCAAAGTTAGTGTCCGGGTGCGGCCCAAGTACTTTGGAATGGATTTGTTGAGGAATCTATGTTTTCCTCATTCATGAAAATTTCCCCGTGCCCGTGGCCGAGCTAGTTCACCCTACTGGATGGATGTACTGACCAGTGTTTGGATTATTTCTTTGTTCGTTCAGGATACATTTCATACCGTAAATTCAATGTAATTTTCACGATGGAGGATTAATAATAGAAGTCTCTCTCTCCCTCTTCTTCATTCATTAAACTTGAATGCCTGAGGGTTCATCTGCACTACACATCGATCTAGCACAAACTAGGCGCTTGTAGAACAGTAGGGGGCAGTAGAGAGCTACTGAAAGTGACGTCATAGAGACGGTGAGGTAGATGCGTTGGTGTGGTTCAGGAGGTTCAGTCACAGATCAATACCCGATGAGACGTTACGATACGCAAGATACGAAATAACACCCCTGTCATTGTTATTTCCAATTTTATCTTAAGGACTTCAACTGACTGATCTATCCATATTAGCTTGTGTCAATATACACGTTGTTTGCATTCCAGTGAAAGCTTTGTGTTTGGTGACCAGCCTGACTCTTACCCAATATACCTGGATCAATATGGATGCCGTTCACCTTATGTAACGAAATATTGTAGCCTATGTTGAAGATGAGGCAGCAAAATTAATTGTATTTTGTTAGTTCTCTTGTTCCTTAGAATGTTGTAAATTTTATGTTGTTAATTTGTTCCTTCTTAATGCCTATTGTATATTGCACATTTTTAGTTATCTTCTATTTTCTGTATCACCCTGAGCTGCTGAAACCGTTATTTCCCCGGATCGCCAGGTCAATGAATCAATAAAGCACCTACCTCCCTACTTACCTACCTCTGCATTTCTTTACATCTACCTACCAATCTATTCAGTTTGGGACATCAAGTGTGACCACAGATTTATACTTCTGTGCTGTTTTCCTTTTAATGACATTTGCAGAACACAACATTTTATTGTTTGGAGATGAAATTAGGATACAAAAACAAGCAGTCTCTGCATAGGTCATGCAATAACAACACAAATCTAAAGCATATGACTTGCCCATGTCTGACATACACGGGCAAGAAGTAAATGACGCCTCAAAGACACAAATAGGAATAAATCATACCTTTTCTTTGAACCATTGAAAGTAATGGAGTCATTCACTCAATTACAAAAAACTGTCAGGATGTTATGTTATACCACCCAGATTTATTGAACATCTACCTCATCATGACACAATCTCTTAATCTTTACAAGGATGCCACTTAGGCATATTGGTGTAAGATTAATCATAAACCCACGTTCAGTCCCACCCTGCCCTGCTCAAAGAGCTGCGTTGTGCATGTTTAGTGATCGACATATTTTTGTGGTCTGTCATGACTCCATGTTACAGTGATGTACGAAGCAGTTCACTTGCTACTTTGATGCTGACGCACTTTGCAGAATTAAACCATTTCCAGTTAGCAGACATATGCCTTCATCAATTTATTTTGTGAAAACAACACATCCTTCACTGTTTCACTGCATTTCATTTTTAACTGACAAAAGTCAAAAGCAGAATTATGACTATGCATGATCACCGTGTGGGAGCATTTAAAGCTGAAATATAGAAAAATAAGTGCAGCTGACTGTTTTTCAGCAATGTCGGTGAGGCAGCAAACTCAATGGTGTGGTTAGTCATGACACTTACTGAATGAGCAGCCGTCAACCGCTAATTTTTAAAAAATTGAAAGCCATTAATGGTAACAATTTTCATTTTAACACAATTCGACCTTATCTCTGTAACCCGGTAGACAAAAGCACATCCTCATTTGAAATGGTCGAGCTGCCCTCAGCTATGACTTCTATTCTCGAAACAAAGTGGCAAACACAGCCACAGTCCTCAAACCGAGACCATCAAGTGGAAATCATTCACATTTACACAAAGTATATCACACCTCCGCATCAAGCACGCCCCCATTAAAGCAATAAAATGTATTTGAAGGTGCTAGCCTGTTAAGTAACCTCTAACTTACAGTGCACAAACAGACGCAAAGTGAACAAAAACAGAAATGGTTGAGCAGAGAAATATAAGCAATCCTTGTTAACACAGAAAACCAACTTCTTGCTTTCCCATCTTAAGTGCCATATATTTTAAGTAGAACATTGCCACTTTGTGAAATCCTGGATGAGGGTCTCCTCTGTTTGATGTCAAACAGCTCTGTGGTGTGTGGGCTATGTCAGGATCCACGTCGGTCAGCCGTGTTGGGAGTAACACCAGTCGTCCCTACGACAATCACGTCAAACAGCAGTTCCCGAAGGAGGAGCTACTGTGGTGTGTACAAAGCAGCCAGCAGCTCCCAAACCAGTAGTAAATATGACTGCAGACATGGATTTAGTAGCAACTCCACACAACCTCTGAGCTAGTAAACTGTAACAAATGTCAGTCCCACTTCAGCCACACTCAGATCACATGGGCAGTAAATGGTCATCTCTCTCCTCTGGCTCGTCCTCTAAAGGTTCAGTGGCCACACCTCTATAGGCTGGAGGCTCGTCCCGATCTCGGGAACGGCACACAAAGTCACATCCATCCTGTGGTGAACAGATAGCAGAATTTAGTGAGTAAGTCAATCATACTATTGATCGAATTAATCAGATGTAGGTTTGCATTTATCAGATGTACAAGCCTTACCGCTGCCAAATTGCCAACTTCCACCCAGAAAGTATAATTTGGGAGTTGCTCCATTCCTTTGGCTCCAACAACTAAACGCTGGTAGAGGAATCCTCCAATGAGATACACAGCGAGGAGGCAGAATCCTCTGAAAAAACAGCAATGTCATCATCCATCAAAATAAGTTTCACAGATTTGTGTTTACACAAGGTTTATGTACTCACATTATCAGGATGATGGAGCCAGCCCCAAGATGTGACTCAATAGCTGGGCACACTGCACTCGAGTCCAGCTCAAACAAGTAGTAACAGTCCCCCTTCCTGTCCCTGTCTTCCAGAGCCACCTTCAGCTGGCCCTGATGTGTGGGAAATCCAGCCGTGAGAGAAGATCAATTGCAACATGGACAGAACAGAAAGTTGCTGACAGGAGTATTGGCTAGACAGAGGGGAAAGCTTCAGTGGTGAGATTGCCAAATCTTTTGGTGGATGCGTGATTTTACCGTGTCAGCATCTCTGTTGCAAGAAATCATCACGTTGGCTTTCCTCATTTCATTGCTGCAGTGGTTATCATACTTCTCACCGTTCCTGTAGATCAGCATCACCCAGTTACCTGTGAGCGGTTAAAAGAGTTGGTGTTGACGCAAAACATGTTTCAAATACACACAAGTTACTAGCAAGATTCAAATATTAACACTGTGATAAAAGACTGTCACATTTTAACTCATCCCTTTTTATGAACTCGTATAATTACTGACATGCTGCAAAATCGAAATGTTACACAAGGTACATAGGTAAGGTAAGGTACTCAAGGTACCAATACTCACTTCCACTGATAGCCTGCGTTTCATTGTACATGCCGATTATCGTGGTCTTAGCTGTCTTATCACTTGTGTCCACCTGAATAACTCCAGCTCCTGGAACCCCACCTGCGTCCCCACATAACTGGAACACGTAGGTGTAGCTGCCTTTGTCAGTCTTTGCTGTGATTGTAAAACTGTAAACAAAAGAGGATGAAGTAAGCAGATGAATTATTTGAGCTTTCAATTTCACATCAAAACAACTCCTAATCCAGACTGATAACACTGCGAATCCGTTCACAAAATTTGCAGCGTCACTCCTTACTTCTTTTTGGTCAGTGGTTCCAATCGACTTAGGGCTTTTCTCTCAGACTCTGAGCCCGAGAAAAGTTTGCAGTTGTTGGTGTAGTTGGTGGCACAGATCCCACCCATACTCAGGACCAACAGAAGAGCCTGGGTCCACCGCAGGATGGGCCCTCCATCAGTGCGGACACACATCTGGAGCAATTACAAGAGGAAAAGGAGGGCAAAGTTTTCATACACAATTCATTTATTTATTTTTCAGTGAGTGCTGAGTACTGAGTTGTTGATTGGAGGGACAGAGAGTAGGTGTAGATGGATGACTGTGACCCACTGTAGCGACCGCTAAATGGAGAAATCCCAAGAAGACCCACTCTCGTTTCTCGTTTTGTTTGGGGGGGTTTCAGATGAAATTGTCTGCTTGGTGAAGTGCTCAGGATGCTGTTAGAAGTTCTGCATGCCTCAGCCCAATATTGAGGAGGAGAGAACTGTTCTTCCTCCTCAGAACAATATCCCAGTAAAAGCCCCAGTGGATGTGGAAGTGTCCAACAATGATGACAAAATGCGAACGTTTCTTTGCTTTAACTTTGAAATCAACCAATACATGCGAAAATAAACAAATGAACATTAGCGAATATATCATGTAGTTAGAAATTGAGCTAACATATGAAATCGTTTCGGAATTGTCCTATTGCGACGAGGGTTTGATGGAGATGGAGCATGGGCGCACAATGCCGATCAGCTACGGTGGAACATCATGACCCAGTTGGTCAATATTAGTGCAGACATCAAAAACTGAGCAAAAGAACGGTATCTCACAGAAATAGCCGACACAGTCAACATTTACCTGCATTAGGCCCCTCAAAATCATAGAGGAGTGAAGAAGTGAAATTTCTGAAGTGTGTGGCGCAGCGAGCCCGGCGCTAACTTAGCTTCCTGTTCCTGGTGCCTGCTGGTTGACACGGAGTGACTCCTGGTGGCGCCGCTGATAAAAACGGAGGTGCTTTTAAGTGGCCGGGAATTTCATGGCCGCCCGTGCGCGTATTTCCTCCGTTACAAAGCTGCTTTTCGACCGCTCGGTAAACTGAGACGCCGGCTGACTGAGGCTACATTAAACAGTTAGACTGAGTACGGAAGTGAAACTAAACACATAGCAGCATGTGACCGTACCGAAGGAAGCGCGACCAATCAAACGCTCGCAAATGCACCAGCTGACCCGAAACGCGCGCGCGCACGGGAGTGCGCGCGCTTAGTCTTGAATCTCGTATAAACATCGGCAAAGTCACTAAGCGTGGTGGTCTACATACTGTATGTCATCACTGTGTATGCGTGTGTGTGTGCGTGCGTGTGCGTGTGTGTGTGTGCGTGTGTGTGTCGGATGTCTTCGTGCCTCTGAGACGAATTTATTTATCCACATTGGATGAACAGTCGAAACAGGTGGGCACAAAATTTCTACCTTTCCGAGGGAGTCATCAAAAATCTCTTTGACAATATGAACTGAGTTTGCAAGTCATTATTTTTGTGGAATTTTAGGGGTCAAGTCTATAGATATACACGTTTTGCAAAGTATAGATGTGTGGTATAATTGATAATTGAGTAATTATTAAGTTTCATTCATAACCTTGAGTGTACGTTGATCATGCAAGCCTTTGTATGGGTTCATCAACTTTCATATTGTGACAGTAAATCCAGTTTGAATACCTGCAGAAACCACGACACTGTTGACTCTGTTTCTTTGTTGCTGCTGTTTTCTGTGGGCACTTTGTCCTCATGAATGTGAATACAGTTAATCTCGTAACCTTTTGAAGTGTTTCATTACAGTAACAATGGCACGTGAGTTTGCATATTTTTAGCAGTATCTTTGACGTTGAAATGACCAGAAACCGTGCCCCCTTCATCCACTTTACACTGCGGGTAAACAAGCAGTATTGTTTTTGTCGTTTGCAGGCCCGAGAGAGACTTATGAGCAATGAATCGTTGAACTTGTTAGACCACCAGAAGATCACAAGATGCGAGAGGAGAAATTCATTTACAGTGTTAAATGCGGATTAAATTCGGCTTTGTCACTTCTCCTCTAGACATGGTTCAGTTGAACACCGACACACCGACAAAAATTACATAAGTTCGTGCAATGAAAAAGACAAGGAGACATGCAGTCTGCTGGATGAAATCCACCCTTACACCTCTTTCTTTACAGGTCAAGTTAGCAGAATCTACAGGTAGCAAGGCAGCTGGTTGGAAATTAGATTTAGATAGTCCGTGTGAAGCTCAACTCTTGGTTTCCCTCTCTGTAATTGCCTAGCCTTGTTTTTTTTAATCAACTCGAACATTTGAGCATTTCCCCCTAGTTCCCCCCTTGTTAAATTATGTCTCATGGGAGTGTAGGGAAGTTTTTATGGGCCAGCTTTGGCTGTGTTAGCACACTGCAGCACTCTGTTTATACTCCCAAAGTTCACTTTTCTCTCTCTCCCCTCCCCCAGCTCTCCGGCATTATCACACTTCTCACCTGGCTGTTTGTTGTTGCACAGCCACACCCGGCTACTCTGGATCAACCAATCACAGCAGCAGGAGAGGCTCACTGTAGAAGTGCACTTCCTGTCTTTGCTGAGAGAAGAACGGGACAGGGGAGACGAGAAAGTTGTCCACATTTTACAAGCAGCTCTGTCCAGGCAGTCATGTTGTTGGGAGAACGAAGGGGAAAATGACTGAGCCCTGGTCAGACTTCAGGGTTTTTTTTTGCCTGATTCGTGGGAGATCCGTTCGTCCACCAACTGCGTCTGTGAGCTGAGAGCGAAGGAGGAGGGGAAGATAAGTGTCAATCTGTCGAGACTTGTTTGGGAATTCAAGGAAGGAGGGGAGGTGGAGAGAAATAGAGCCAGAGAGTGAGAGGCAGAAAGTGAGAAAAGCAAGGAGCACACAGGCATAAACACAACATTTCCAAAGGGACGCCGAGAGTTAAAGTATTGAACGGAGAAGAAAGAAGTAAAGGGGCTCAGATTGTATTTCAAAAGTGGAGCATTTGTTGAGACACCTCAACGACGTGAATGCTGGGAATGAATTCTTTTGTATTGTGCAACCCCACGGCTCTCTGCTGAACTGGACTCAAGGAGAGACTAACCCACGGCACAACATTCAGGTGAGTCTCTGACACCACCAGGCTCAAGAAGATCACTTTCTGCTATATCTTTATACCCGAGCGCAGATTAAGATCAGGTTTAGTTGTGACTTACATGTTACATGTCTTGCCTATGTGTCACGGGCCCTGCTGAAAGGCTCAGGCGGTCTGCTCTGCTTTTGCAGGTCTGTGCAGCATTCTTAGAAAACTATCAGAGGGTGTTACCTTTTCTTATAAACTGTGTTATCTCCCCAATTATATTCTCCCATCCGACCCAAAGGCCTCCCAAAGAGCCTTTATATTTGGAGACAAACTTCAAATTTAACACACCGGTCGCACAATGTTGCATGCAAACACAACCTGTTTTGAATGTGGTTTTGTTTTCTTAAACCCATGCTGTGATTTCACCCTGTGATTTGGTTATTTTTGAGCATGACAGTGTGAATGTCAACTGTGTTTTAGGCACTCAACGTTATGGCACGATGGGGACCAAAAGGCCCGATTGGAGCCTCCATGACACTTTATCGCATATAAACATGACTGACCGCAAGCTGCAGCCAGGTGGAAAACCCACCAGGGATCCCAGTCCAAGACCTGGAATGACTGCCCAGTCCGAGCGAGACAGAGAACGAAACCAGGAGGATGAATGGAGAAGAGAGAGAGAAGTGGAGAAAATCCGGGACAACGCACGATACAGGGGGAGAGACCTGGACCCACGGGGACAATACTGTGATAGAGACTCTGCAAGACCCCCAAAAGAAGGAGACAGAGAATGGAGAGAACGGGACAGAAGATGGGAAGAGGACAGAAACAGAAATGGGAGGCCAATGTCAAATTTTGAAATGGGGACAATGAAAGAAATAGAAGGGAATGCGAAGAAAGGTGACACATTTCCAAGAATGAGAAAAGAGCGATTTCCAGGGGAGGATGACGATCGAGGTGGGGTGAGGCAGACTGACAGGGAGCGGAGGATGGAGGTGAATGACTGGGAGAGAGAAACGGAGAGGGTACGGCAGAGGGACAGGGAGAAAGATAGAGCGAAGATCAGAGACAGAGAAAGGGACGAAACACGAAGCAAGACCAAAGAAGCAGATAATGGCCGAAAGGAAAGATGGCAAGAAACAGTCCCTGTATTCCGCGATAGAAGGAGAGAGGGAGACCCAGGGTTCAGTGACTTATGGGACAGAGAAGAGCAGGATGGGACTAGAAAGAGAGAGAAGCACAGGCCAGATAAAGGAAAGAAGAAAGCTAGGTTTCCCTCTCCATTCAGACGAAAAGACAGAGACAAACACTCCGAGAGAGATGACAGGGAGAAGGCACATAGATGGAGAGATGTAAGGAGGGACGCAAGGAGCGAAGGGGACAATGATGAGAAAGACTCAAGGCGAGAAAGAGTGCGGGACAGGGAGAGAGAGGAAATGGTGTACCAACACAGCCGGAGCGAAGGGGACAACGACGGGGACAGGATGAAGAAGGGTGACAGAGTGAGACAGAAGCACACGCATGACGATAGGCTGAGGCACAGAGATAGAGATGCAGACAGATGGAACCCTCCCAGTGATGTCAGAAAGAGGGGAGAAGAGAGGGACAGGGTGAGGGACAGAGACCGAGACCGGAGGCCAGAGAGAGAGGATGAGAGGCGGACAGACAGACGTGATGACAGAGCATGGCCGAACGACAGGAGAGAGGATGGTCGCCGTGGAGAGAGGGCTTATGAAGGGAGGAAAGGTGAAGATGGAAGAAAGGTGAGAGACCCTAGGTGTGAGACGGGCAGCAGGAGATCACCGGGCGAGACAACACTGAGAGTCCCACCACGGACTCAGAGCAGTGGAGAATGGAGCAGCGACAGCGAGAGACAATATAGACAGGGAAGAGACAATGACGAGGAGAAGCTATCAGGCCAAGGTGGCACCAATCGACTGGACATGAGAGACCCAGAGAGACAGAGAAGTTCAGACAGGCCCGCAGAGGGAAACCAAAGGGGACAAAATAGTAGCGAAAGACCCAGCAGGCCGAGGAAGATGTGGTTAGAGCCACAGAGCGGCAAGAATAGGAAGGAGTCGTCTTTAGAGGACGAAGTCATCGAGACGGAGACATGCAGAAGACAAGGGGGGGCGAGAGAGGAAGAGAAACGGGGCGTGGGAGAGGGGGTGAGAGCAAAAGAGGAACAAGGCTCGCAGCACTTGGACGATACCACGTTGAGACGGCTTGACGGTGGCAGGGGGCAGGAGAAGAAGTATCAAAGTGGAGAAGAAGACGAGGATAGGCAGGGTGGGGAAGAACAGGTGATGCAGGCCTTGGAAGGGAGAGACGAAGCTAGCGAGGAAGACTTATGTGACAGTGATGGAGAGGAAGACTGGCCAGGGGACACAGGGACAGGGAAGAGTAGTGAAAACACAGAGGACAGTGACACAGAGGAAGAGGAAGGGAGCGATTACTGTGCCCACAGTGAAGAAGAGGTTAGAAGTGAGGCCTACTCGGAGAGAGACAGGATGTTGTCAGCAGGGGACAGCTTTGGAACCGTTTCCAGCGAAGGAGATGAGGAAGACGAGAAAGAGGAGGAGGAATTCCAGGATTGCAGGGAATTCCCGGAAGGTGCTGTTCCACCTGTGGCCTATCGGGGCAGCGAGGCAGAGGAGGAATGGAGGGGCAGAGGGGAGGAGAGACCCGAAGAAGATGCAGATGGAGAAGAAAAGCGCTCTCAGTATGTCTACTGTGTGATTGGACAAACTTTGCCCCGGTCAAAGTCTCATCAGGTGCCACAGCTCAATCAGATGGGAGAGGTTGGAGGAAATGACGCAAATTCAGAAAGTAGTAATGGTGAAGATGACGTCACACCTCAATGTGACCTCCAAATGACCGTGGACTCTGACCAACATGCCGCCAACAACAACGATGGCAACGTGGAGGCAAAAACGAGGGACGAACCATCCAGAGTGGACATCATCTATTCAGCGTCTTCACATGGTGGCGACACAGAGACTGGGATCAAGTCGAAGGTGAAAGTGGAGCACCCGTATGCCACGATAGGCCCCATAAGAGGAGAATCACAAACAGAAAAGCTACTCCTAGAATGGAGAGCGAAGAATGAAGAGCGGCAAGGAAGAGAGAAGGAGGGACTTGAGACATATCCTGCCCATCCTTCTGCTGAAACGGAGGGCCGCGGGGATGGCGTTGACAACCGAAGAATGACCCCAGAGGAAGAGGAGGCCATCAGAATCCGCATGAGCGGGGCGTGGAGCATGTCCGAGGAGCCCAAGCGCCGTTCACAGGCCCCGCACCTAAAATGGGCCAAAAATGTGGTGTGCGAGATCCTGGGGTCCTCCGAAGAGCAGCCCGTCGAAGACTCCAATTCAGGTTCAGAAAGCGACCAGGCAAGAGGCGACAAACGAGGCGAGGCGCTGAAAGCTGGAGCGGGACAGACGCCTATTTACGCCAGCGTGCAAAAGCCCAGAACAGACGAGGAGATCATAGAGGTTGAGGATGAGGAAGAGCCTGAGCCGGTGGAGGTGGAGGGACTCAGAGGTATGGGACAGAGACAAGCTGCCATGCATGCTGTCCAGGTAACAGCTATACATGGTGACACACCTGCACACACTAATGCTAGCACAGCGTTAAACCCGGGAAGAGAGGAAGATCGACTTGCTTCGGCCGACGACGAGTCCGAGACTTCTGGTGGCTGCCTGGTTGTGATAGACAATCCGACAGAGGTAGGCAGTGAGGTATCAGGAGTAGGGGGAGGAGCCAGCGAAGAGAAGGAGACAGAGGGGTATTTGTCCGTGAGCAACATGCTCTACAAGCCGCACAGTTGTCCCAGTCTAAACTGCGAAGACGAGTCCAACTCCCCAGCCACAGTTGAGGGTCAGGAGGAGGAAGGCTTCATGAGTGAGAGCGAAGAGGAAATTGAGGGCGAGGAACCTGAGCAGACGGGTGCCACAGGGGCAGAGGTGGAGAGTAGCTCAGTGAGCGGAGCTGATAAGGAGGACAGTGGAGGAAAGGGAAGAAAAACGGTCAAGAAAGGCTTCAGTTTCCGAGATTTAGGCCCAGAGGCTCGCTTTCGAAGGAAAGGCATCCGCAAAACCACCCAGAGAAGACCACAAGATCGCATAGAGGAAGAGGAGGCTGGTGGAAGGGATCGCAGAACCAGAATATTCTCCACATCAGGTAAAGAGAGCGGGTGGAGGACGGAGTCACAGGTTACCAAATCATCACCCTGGTACTTGATTGTGTTGATTACCGATTAATCACATCTACTTGCCCTGAAACCCTCTCTGAAACTGTACTGATTTTTCTACCAATCAACATTAACCACATAGAAAGGGAGAGGAAATGGACCAGACGCGACCACCAGTCACTTCTCACATGGGACACTCTCACGTCTCCATGTCCTTCCTTAACAAACTGAAAGCAGACATGGGGCTCGCGCTGTATCATAGAAAAAAATTGCTTCACTGATCCTGCGATATGTGCGTATCTCCACCCACCCACTTGACTGTCTGGGTGGAGAGAGGGGAGGAGGAGGAGGAGGAGGAGGAAAATCCAGTGTGGCTTAAAGGCTCTGAGCGAGACAGACACAATCTTCTCTGCTTGTCGCACATCGAGTGGTGTTTTGAGTGTCAGCAGAGATTAGCTCATTTCACTTGTGGATTGAATTGGCTCTGTCAGTGTCTATCACTCAGCGGTGTTAGGGCCATGACCTCGCTGGACTTTTCCCTCTCCTCACCAACACTAAACGGACTGGGGAGCACAGTGTGGTATGAGGATTCATTTAACGGATGCTTACTTCCTACAGACGATGAAGACAGTCGGTGCAAAAGCTGGGGAGAGCTGGACCTCAGGTGAGTACTGAACCTGGAGAAAACGGCTGTAAACAAAAACGCAACATCCGCATTTTTAGTCCTGTTAGCACTGCTCTGACATCATTCTACTTAAAAAAAAAAGGGAGGTCAAGCCTTCAAGCCTTGTCTTGACTTCAAATGTTCAAGTTACTTTTGAAAGCCGCCCTCTGTTGCATCCTTTCGAAAATCTGGCAATGTGTGTAATCCTGTGACTCTTTCTCTGCAGGAATGTTATGGACACAATATCAAAACGGAGAAGGAATTCCAAATTTTTCAGTGAGTATATCTGCACAATCTTCATGTTTATTTGCTGTAACCCCATTATCTTTGGTGTGGGTCTCCTTTGCACTTTGATGTTGCACAGCGCTAAGCAGGAAATGTTCGAATTGACTGTTAGGATGACAGCTGTGGGTGACAGTTTCTTTTTTGGCGTGTGTTCAGATTGAATCTACTGTGCGTGTTTGTGGTTGTGGGGGTGTGGTGGTGGGGAGGTTGGTGTGGGGTGCGTGACGTGTTGGTGCATTTCCCTTCAGTGCGCGATACAACTGAATATTTGTGTGAAAACAGCCCCAGGAGACGTAGATTTTTTACTCATCTGGTCATTCCGGAAGTAAAGGGGAAAAATACTAATGTGATGTAATCCACACGCTTTTTACACGCGGTTCTTTCCCCAAATGAAGTGTTTACTGGCTCCGGCTCTCTTGAGGAATGACTCATCAGAATTGCAAAAAAACGGGAAGCATGCGCGCATGTGTATCGCAGGTTGGCTGTAAATAGGTGTGTATCTGTGTCAAAGTCAGTGTGTGTCTGTGCATGCTTGGAGACTGCAGACAGGCTGGTGCTTGCATTTCCAGCTAACCTCTCCAGCTAATTCACTCCAAA
>OMPJ01009564.1:0-22951 GCA_900312935.1 Carapus acus
GAGGAGGGGGGGGGGGGATGGAGGGAGGGAGGGAGGCGTGCCGGAATGTCGGCCGTCACACCGGAGAGTGATCACCCCGGGTGAGCCTGGGTGGGTGGGAGAGTGAGAGAGTGAAAGAGAGAGTGAGTGAGTTTGTAGAGGTGTGAGTCACATCACGGCCACTTCACTCCGCAGACACAGACCAGCGCCATTCATGCGCTTTCTCCCGGCGAAAAGGCGAGTGTGTGTGTGTGTGTGTGTGTCCGCGCGCGCACGTGTGTGCGTGGGTGGGTTGGTGTTAATGTGTATTTTTAACCGTCCTAAATTTTTAAACTTTAATGAGACTCCGCCACTATCCATATTCAATTCAATTCATTTCAATTGAGTTAAATTCAATTCATTTCAGTTCAATTTTATTTGTTCAGCTGCAGATCGCAACAGAGAGAATCTCAAGGCGCTTTCCAGGACGCAGCAGGTTCAGCTCCTCGACATGTAAACATTCACACTCTGTAAGATGAACACACACAGACCCAACAAATCCACCCATCAGCAACAGCAGCATCTCGTTAAATTTACCTGGATGCCTGCACAAGTCCATATTCTCTCTAAATTAAACCCTCACCCTCACCATCAGTGGCCCCTTTATTAATAACTGGTCCAAAGTGTGTGTCCATGCTGTCCTATGTGCCAAATCCTTCCTCCTGCATTGGCATACACCCAGTGTAGGACCTCACACTGTCTCCTTTATCCTCTCTCCTCCTCTCCAGCTTTGCTTTGCTTCTCCTCTTTTGTCTGTTTAGTCTGGTATCTGTCCTGCTCCGTCAGCTTAATCTGTGCCCCGCCGTGCAATTTGTGCTGTGCCCCACGCCGCTGTTTGAGGAACGCACAGAAATGATGGGACAAATATTTAAGGATAAAGAAAATAGCTGAATTCTCAGGCGTTGTTACGCTGAGCAAAATTGCAAAAGCTTCAGCCCTCATTTTGTGTGAAGTAGCTAAGTAACAGCTGGGATTCTCTGTTAAAGAAGTGGTGTATCAACTCAGTCAAGTTGAGTTATTAGTTTTTGCCCGTCATTCTGACGTCAAGGTCACTGTGACATTGTGAGGACAAGCCTGGGACAGAACCGACAACCTGCTGGTTTCAATTTGTTTGCTTAATCACAGGTGATATGTCGTCTGCACTTTTAAAAAAAAATGTCATCTGCACCTGTTTATTTTTGCTCTTTCCACAAAGCTAATTGAGCTGACGGGGAGCAGCAGTGCATCGTGGGAAATGGACGAGGAATGTTCACTCTGAGCACGCGTGGTTTTGATGAAGTTATGCAGCCGATGGTGAATCCGGCTCACCTGCAGAAAAACAGCTTTTCCCCCTTTTTGCTCAGTGGCTCTCTCACCTCCTTTTTCCTCTTCCCTCCTCAGTCGTCACTTCTCTTCTCCCGTCCTCCCCTCTTCACTTCTCTTCTCTTCTCTTCTCCTCTCCGTGTACCTCTCTCCCTATTCTCCTAATGAATTCTTAATTTGGACTCAGCGGTTGTTTGTCAGAGGATCATTTTCTTCTTTCGCTATATGTGCCTCTCCTTCAGGCCAATTTTCATTCCTCTCATTCAGCCTGCGCCTGCCTCTGCCTTTCCATCTCTCTCCCTCTAAAATCACATGCTCCCTCTCAGGAGCCCAATTTAAACTTGCTCCTTATTTCCCGCACAAAGTGCACGACTCTCTCACACACATATCGCATTCAACGGAAACACACTGTTGTGATACTGAAGTCACGTTGCGGAGCACGTTACCATTCGATTTGGCTTTGCCTGGCCAACCTGTCCTCACTAAACTGATTTGATACAAAAATGCGATTACAGCGCGGCCTGGGAAGTGAAGCAATCAGTGGGACTCGTGTTATATTAGGCAGATGTGGCGCTGCCAGCTGACGTGATTGTTCTTAAATCAGAGCTCAAAGCGGTCTGAGCATCACAAGGCTCTCATTGAATTGTATTCTACTCGAAACTGAATAGCAGTGGTTGTGCTCTGCAGCTGCGAGTGACCCCGATGTTTCCTGCTGGAAATCAATAACATCACACATAATTATTAAATCACAAGGATGCTTATTTGAATTGGGTCCTCTGGCTAATTGGGAGAGACTCTAGTTGCATACCAGGCTTGAAATGCTTTGAGTTTGTTTGTTTTTTGGAAAAATGAGATGACACAAGCAAGAACACTTAGAATTCTTTGCTGGTGTGGAGGTGTTTGAAATGTTATCCAGCTGGGGTTTCAGCTCTATAAGCGTTTGTTTATTGGGGCTGGGAAATGAAAATGCTACAAGATTATCCAGCCTTGAAATGACATGATTGCCCGTTGTTTTCATTAACCTCTGTTCCAGCAAAGGTACCAATCCATTTCCTTGGACGTGGGTTCAGAGGCACTGTTCAATTTTGCTCTCGGGTTAAATAAATGCTCTCTCGCCTCTCTCCCTCCCTCTCTCTCTCTCCCTCTCTCTGGATTAGGTAAGATAAGATCCGCTCTGCCTAATTTTCAAAGTCCAAACAAATGACAGAGGCTCACCTGATGCATAACAAACTTCTACTCATCTTGTTTTGAAAGGTCAGATGTCTATCACTGCACCGCCTCCGTCCATCCTGGATGGCGGCGCTGTGGAAGACAACGCTCCATCTTCATGCAAAGTTCCATTAATCTCCCACTCACTGGGGGAACGGCAGAGAGAGAGCGGCACGGCGGAAGGGGAGACTGGAGAAACCCTTAGATAATGGGCACATTCGGTCCTTCTGCTGTATTTTCTTCCCGCCTCTGTCTGTTCTTCGCAAAAGCAAACATGCTGATAAGAGTGCACGTCGTGCCAGGTGATGGATTTCTGCATGTATCCATCTAGAAAAGAGGTAAGCAAAAAGGTTAGCATCGTCTTAAGTGAGGGGGGGTTACGGGTACATTCAGCACAGCGAAGCAGTCAAATTGTCCTCTTTCTCTTTCCAATGGATGTGAAAAATGAGGGCGAGAATTGCTGTGACGCCTGAAGAATTGCTTTTCCTAGACAATTTTTCTGCCATATTCATTTATCAGCAAAGCAAAGGCATCGGGAACGTATCAGTGGCGACCGCCTGGTTCAAAGCACACAAGTCGAACGGCGGATGAGACGCTTTGCGGCAGTCAAGGAGGGAAGAGGAACACAATCAATTAAAATGACATGGATGGCTGAAGAATGAAATGTCAGACTGAGCTTAATGTTTCCTGTCACCAATTTCCCACTCATCCTACGTTGCTGTGATTCATTGGGAAGTACAAAACGGAGGCCAGGTTAAACTCAGATCCGGAGTGTTAATTCCACTTATTTAACTCCTGGTGGGCCGTGTAGAAGATTGGCATGTTATATGTGGAATTGTGAACGTGTTCTTATGCTTCAGTCTCGGATGCTCTTATGCAGCTTTTGATCAATATGTGGAACACTGCAAATTTTCAGCATATCACATCCGTGGATATGAGATATTCTGTGATTTGGGTGAGGGAGACAAAGGAAATCAGTCCAAATAGAGAAATGCGGAGGATTCAGCACGAATCCTCTTCTGCTCTGGATAAACACCGGGGTTATCCTGACTCCTATCAAACAGAGTGCCAGAATATGTCAAACATTTGACATTTTCTCTAAAATGTTACTTGTTGTGCAGTTGGATTCCTGCTGTGGCGGTAACCTTTTAAATGTTATTGCAATCACACCTGCAATTGAAATCAAGATCATTTTAAGAAGGGATACAGGGAGAATGCTATGTTTTCACTGCTTGCTGTCTGAGTTGTCAGTCAACTGAAGGAGACATTTACCATTATTTTCACATTATTCACCCCGGTGTAGATAATGAACGTTTTATTCTGGATTGGTGGTTGGAAAGTATGTCATTGAAACATTCTAATGCCTGTTCATCATTCAAAACATCATTTTGACAGTTTTGTTTGTAATTCAACCCCTCTGCGATAATCAAAACAAATCTCACGCTGAAGTGAGATACATTAAAGGATCATTTGAAGGGCTTTTAATATAATAATGGCAGGTGGACACTGTATTGTTGGGCCATGTCATTATGTGTAGGTAAACAAAAACAACCAGTATGAACCGGTGTGCTCAAATGATGATTTGGTTAAGGTTAAAATGTGCTTGAATAAATAAGCAGAACAAAAAGTTGCCCACCAGGTAATTGTGCCCTCACAGCTGTGTACATACACAACCGCAGCAAGCACGATTCACAATTTCAACCCCGGCCGTCGCCAAACCTTGAACTCTACCACAATATAATCATGTATACGTGTTTCCAATTATTCAGTTTCATTAGGCTAATCAGCCAGAACAACAACACCAACACACTCGGGACGCCGGCAACTAAATAGCTCCATCTATCTGATTTAAACCACAAATCCTTTCGCAGCTCCCTCTCTCCCCGCCCACACACCCCCTCCATCACATCTGCACCTCTCCCAGTCTTGCTGCATAACTCACTACGGTGAAAACACGCCTCTACCTATAAAAGCAATGCGGGTTTATTCATGGGATCTTATCGTCAAATTACATATGGTTGATAAAATGGGCCATTTGTCGCTCAGAATGGCTTTGCTCTGGCACGGGGAGATTACCACTAGATGGGGTGAAAGAGTTTGTCCAGAGTGACGAGTTCTCCCTGTGGGTTCAGCTTTGACAGAGTTTCGGGAAGAGAGAGAGGAGAGAGAAAGGAGGAGGAGGTGTAGGGATAGTGTGATGTCTCTCTTTACCAAAACGTCTCTTTTTTTTTGCGGCTTGAAACAGGGTCCACCGGCTCCGGAGCACCCTCATTATTCAGCCCTCTCAAAACTCCACTTTTCATGTTGTTCTCCCTTCTTTTTTCCTCCTGCTCTCCCAAATCTGCCTCTATTTTGAAAGTCTTTGGGGAAACCTCAAGTGCAAACCATCAACAGGCACCTCTCTCTCTCTTGCTCTGTGTCTCTATCTCTCACTCCCTCTCACTCCCTCTCAACCCACCCCCTTCCCTCGTTGTAGGGAAACTACCAAATGTGGTTTCAGAGCCAAGTACAGGGGTACAAATTGAAAAATACGTGACCCTTTCACAAATGTAAACATTTCTTGTTTTTTCTCTCTTTTTCTTTTTTCTTTGGCACAGCAGACGTGCCCAACAATGGGAATCAACACCAACTGTGTACCCCCCCTGTGACAGAGACAGCTGCACTGCAGCACCAGCACAGCATCTGGATAAGACTTAATGTTTCCCCACCCTCACCACCAAAGCACGATGAGTTCCAACAAAATGTCAACACAGTAGACGGACGTCGTTGATGTGACCCTGTAATAAAAGCGAAAAACTGGATCAGGCACCCTGATATGTGGAGGAGCGGAGGCCTTTGCCCCCTGACCCAGGCACTGACTTGTCAGATCGGGTTAGTCTTCACGCGGCGTCACGTCTTCGGGCTCTGTTCCTGCTACAGACAGGGGAAATCAATCTGTGGTGCAAATGTGAATTCAAACATATTAACAGTAAATCCCTGGCGATTACCAATTTATCCACTGGGCAAATATTATGCAGCCGGATGTGGATTAGACTCCTGCTGCTGTCCAAAACCTTTAAATACAAAAACAAATTCTCCATTATTAATGAAATTTAACTATCTCCAACAAACAGCTTCTGATGTGATAATCACACGTTATTATATTTTGTTTGCCTAATTGTGGTTTAGAGTTTCATTGCTTGTGTTGCAGGTCATCGGGTCGACTTCCCCCTGTAAGCACTTTTGTGTAATATTTTGTTCTAATAAGTTCTAATGCAAATATAAACAAGGGATGGGTTTAGCATTGGATAAGCTGATTATAAAAACTTTCTGTGTTCACCTGTCAAGGTTCATGTATAGCCTGATATCAGCAGATTACCGAAATTCAGAGGGAAAATAAACATTTTGGAACACCAGAATGGGCTCCAGCATCTGTGACATGTATTTATCCTTCCAACGATTGAAAGATTGTACAGATAGTCACATCTGCTGCAGTTATGTCGTTAACTGTGCAAGAGAACGTCGTATTTCACCAGCCTGTCCTTTAACCAGATGCAAATTTGTGCAAAGCCGGGGGAAAGCTGATTTAATAACATTGAGCTGCACTTGAACATATCTATTAGGCAAAGCCTTAGAAAGACCAACAAGTGCAAAATGTGGGGGAGCAGACTGTGGATTTTGTGGGAGGATATGCAGTGTTGGCAAGCAGGAGCTAAATTCCAGAATGTTCCGGTGTCGACCTCCGCCGCCTCTCACGCTATGATATGCTTTATTGATATTCCTAATTACTCTTAAGGGAAACTGCTGCTCAGCATTTGACCCATTTTCATTACCAGTGGAGCAGTGGGCTGCTCAGTGAGACTAAAACGCTGCTCTCTGATGTCCATGTCACTTCATGTGGTCATGGCACGATGTTCATGCTAATGTAGTGAATGGACATTTTATTTACTCATCAAGTTTTTCCCAATGTTGGCCACAGCAGAGTCATTTATACTACTTAAGACTGCAATCAATCTGCATTTGACAGAGCGTGTAACTTCCTGGTGTGTCTGCACATTTGAAATTCATTGTGATTTTATGCCAAACCATAGAGCTCGACACAATATGCAAGCAACAAAAAAATCAATTAGGAGTGTGTGTTAGATTATGACAGCAGTTGTCCACCAATCCTCCTCATCCAAATACAAATTTCTCAGATGAGATCTCAATGTCATTCTTCAACTGTTACAACCTAAACCAGCATAGGGGGAGGTAGTTATAATCCCCTGATAGAAAAAAAAGCAGGGAATTAGTGAGGGGCGTAGCAAATATATTGTAGCTAAGACAATTATTCACCTCAAGTTTGATATCTTTAGCACAACAGCCAACAGTGAGTATCCAGGCTGATTTACCACAAGTAAGAAAGTAAACAACTGAGCTGCAACATAGCTGACATAGGATCAGAGCCACTGCAGGCTCCACAGCCACTAGTTACCTGTTCAACTGAAGACCGACGTCCACACACTCCAGCAGTCACACACAGAAGGTCCATAGGTTTCCTCACATCTCTACATAGCCACACAGGCAGAGAGGTGGTGGGTCAGACAGAGAGAAGGAGAGAGAAGTGTAAAGTAGCTCCTCCATCTTTGTGTAGCACAACACACAGTTGCTCACGCTGACCGCACCATGACCTACACAGACTTTATTTCTCCACATTCTCCACATTGGTTGTGGTTTTCTCTGCCTGCACTCGAAGCGAGGTCCTGCAATATTTTGTAAGGGCAAAGCTATCTTAAAGGTGACCTGGTCAGAGTTTAAATATGGATAAGGGCAACAGAGTCTAGAGTAAAGTAACTAATTCATGAAATGCACAGAAATAATTCTTCATGTTGCTGGTTTGTTTGTTTTGTGTATACAAACAAACAATCTAACTAATGCATCGCATTGTGACAAGCTGTGAAAGGCCACAAAGGTTGTTGATGCTGATTTCATGGCACCGTCCTCTGATTAACGGCTTGTGAATTATATGCTTCATCGTAAAAGTGATTATTTAAGCACCACATGCCGACCTGTAACAAAATTATGGTTTCTTGCCTGAATTATGTCCATCCCCAGCTCACAGTTCAATGACAATTTGTTCACACTGCTGGCAATCAGACAGAAGGTTGGCGGAGGTGACCCAAAAATTCAAAATCAGTTAGTCAGACCCATTCTACCTACAGATGGACCCGCTTAGCAGATAGATTGTGATTTCATATTTCTCACTCAGCACCCAAGAGTAAAAACATCCCCAGTCTTTAACTGAAGATATTTATAACCATCGATCTGCAGCCAGTGTGCCGAGCTGCAGCAGATGGTAAGAAGCCAACAAGTGACTGAACATGGCCTCATTACAATAAACCATAGTTATTGTCGGGGATAAATGAAGTTCATAACCATAAAGCATTCTTAATGGTTCAGATAAATCAAAGCATTTTGAGATGATTAAACGTACATCCAGGCCTTGTTTACAGTAGTTTTGTAAGCTTGGGCTCAACACGCTTTATTTCCTTGTTTTGATTTACCACATGTCTGGCAGCCTCATCCAAAACAAATCACACCATCATGACATCCAATCGCTCCGTTGTCACGCTCAAGTGTGCAAATAATGTGTCCTCAGGATGAGAGAAACCAGGAGAAGAAGTCCACTTGCTTGTTAATGTTTACATGTTTGCTGGGACTGCTTTTGTATGGTGGGTACGTTTAATTTCTTTCTTTGTGTCGCACCTTTTACATATTTTCTGGAATGCTCCCCAGCAGCAGTCAGTATTGTGGTTTTTAAGCCATTTTTAGCTTCAGGTATTGTCAATCATGGCTCACTGATTGTGTCAACACCAGCAAGAATGTAGTCCTTAATGTAATGGAGCATTTTTGTTCCTAGAGCATCTAATCACGTCTGGGAAATGGGAGCTGCAGCCTGGTCCCGCCACTCACTGAACATTTGTGATGGAGCAGTTGGGTGTTAAATAATTGTTTCCCAGGGAGCTGAAAGTACTTCACCCAACGTGACCTTGTCCCTCCAGACCGAGGAATGATTGTCCAAATGCAAACATGGCTGTTAGTGAAGCTACAGATTTGGGTTGGTGTCCTTATGTGTCTTATGTGTCCTTGAGTGTGCTGACAAAGTTGTGGACATTGTGAGAGTTATTAAAATTCAAATTGTGTGTTTTCTATTTGTTTGTTATGTCCCTTAATGGGTGGAGCCACATTCACGGTTCAGCTGTGGGATCCACCGTTGCACTTGGGTAAGAGATGGCTGTCACATTGTGAGTGATTTTGATGAAACTCAGCGAGTAAATAATCTTTACCTTTTATTTTCTTTCACGTAAAGCTGTGATGCATTGCAGTCACAGACTGCATATTTAGCTTCATCTGTCTGTCACAGTTGTGCTTTGAATCAATGGCCCTGCTGGTGTTATGGCAAACATTCACAGAAACTGCTGAGTTGTGTTGTTGTAACCATATTTCATGAATGAAATAACACTTTTCAAGGAAATTCACCACTCAGGCAAGTCCCGGTCACTTTCCGATTGTTTGCTCTGTCTTGTTTTCTGGCTGATTTGTCACATGCTCTCCCCTTTGCTTTCCTTTTGTTGCATTACTATTGTCTCAAATTGAATCACTTCGCCGAGTCTCTTCTTTGCCCAATTGGCTCACTGAAGCTGACACAAATGCTTCTTCTCTACTTGAAATGTTTAGTTTACCATGATATCGCATGTGTATCATTCGTTCCGGCTTCTCTTTTGTGGAGTTATTGTTCAGTGTCATAGCAACAAAGATGCAATTATTACTAGCGTCAGATGCAGATGCTTGTGTGTTCCACCGACAAGACAGAACAGTCTCTCTTATCTTTATGTCCAACTATCACGTACAATATTTCAAGGGGCTTTAGAAACACACACGTCTCTTACGCAGTAGAAGTCAAGAAAGAAATCTCAACATAAAAGATTTGAGGTACAAGGTAAAGGGAGGAGACCTTGGGAAAGGCAGAGGTTGTCTCTTTATGAACATCTGAGCGAACAAAAGGAGCTAATATTAAAAGGACAGTGTTAAAACGGCAATGATCCACCCTAAGTATCACTAATAAATCAGACTCAATTCAACACAAGTTCAACACAGTTGCTTCAGGAACCTCAAATCAGGTTGGAAGTCTGAATGTGTGACATGAAATCCCAGTTCAGTGTTACTTCTATCACTTTCTACTACAGAGTGTTGTTTACAATGTTTATATCTGATAAGGACCAATTACTTGACAACCTCTGAATATTTCAGTCCCGTCTGTGGAGGAGCTCTGACATGACAGGAATATTCTGGAGGTTCCCGAAGAATGGAGAACGCAAGGCAACACGGCTTTCTGTTTTTGTCTGACAAACATTCAGTTTCCCTCTTCTTCCAGCAACAGCTCAAAACTAAAAAGAAAAAGAAAAAGAAAAATGTAAGACCAGCACAGACACAAAGTTTAAAGTTACCTTGGGTGTTACTGACATATCAGTCACCTCGTCTTCTTTTCGGCAGAAGCACCCACTCATTTTAGAATGATGCTTATTTACTGGCAGGGTTTCATTTGAAGCAGTCAGCACAGGTGTCTTCACAACAAACACTGTAGAGACAGTGTTGCAGTGTTGTCACTCTCTCTCTCTCATTCTCTCATTCTCCCTCTCTCTCACACACACACTCCAACAACACACATCATTCAGCATACACTCTAAACCGCAGCAGAAATGTATACATTGAAAATTGTGTGTACATGTGAGTCTGTGTGTCACGTGTGGGCGTTGTTGGTGCGGCCGGTCTGCCCGTCGGTGGTCAAGGCTATCGCGATGCAGAACGTGGAGGGATGCAAACAAATGTCATCAGTTATTCCCTCAAGCAGAAGGAGCTAACAGATCCGTTGTGACGTTGTTAATATACTTGGACAAATCGCACTGCGGTGACCTGCCTGCTTTGCTCTTTTGGCCTGATATGATCCGTTTACAAGCGATCGGTCTCTCAGTGTGCTCAGATTAAATTCAGAGACAGGATAAGTTTTCTTCCCCACCATCACGCTTGGTTGCACAAATCCATTTGAACCATCTGTGAGGACAACATTTTGTTTATTAAACATTTAATTCAGGTGGGTGCCCTGATGCTGTGGTAATCACAGTGGTACATCTGCTCCAACACATTTCTGTCTGTGTTTCCAATTAAAGGCAAAATTGTTCAGAATTGAAATGAATTAAAGGCAGACAGTGAGGCCACATTTATTCCTTTCTTCTGTGTTTAAAGCAATCCAATTGTAAGATTTAAGGCCATGACTGACATGATCTGTCATCAGGGAGGTGTAGGTTCAATTATCGCAACAGAATGCTGCCCCATGACAGACATGTTTTCCATGCACAAACATTTGAAATAACTCAACAGAACTATTGGAATAAGGGAACATTTTCTCTCAGAGACAGTAGCAGCAGCATCTGATCATTGGCAACATCACTGCATCTCGTGGGAGATACAACATGACCATGGAGTACAAAATTGTCAGCGACAGCTGTCATCAAACTGTGGTTATTTGCAATTTAAAAGTGATTTTCTTGTCTTGATCTGTAATTTGCAGATCCTTCACTGCAGCACAAGATTTTTTTGTAGTGGCCCAAAAACATCCAGTGGCAAAATGGCCAGGTTTTTGGTGCAATATTGGATTTAGAGTCCTCCCTCCCAGAAAATCTTGCCTTCGAACCCTCCAAATGGAGGCATAACTTTAATATATGTTGCGCACATTTTCATCCCTATAATGACGCAAAGTTGGACTTAAATGTGTTACAAATTGGTTTAAGAACTCCACTAAGTTGTTTTTTGTTCTTTGGTTGTTTGTTTGTTTGCATTGAGAGAAAACAACTTGTACAGAGGCACTTTCCCACTCCAGTGAGTGATTACGCCTGCAGCTAGAAGAATGATGAGTGCAGACGGGCACATATTTCCATAAAAGTTGATGGTTGAAGGATACACCATTCTGCCTTCCTGTCAGTCGACTTCGGCATGATGACACATAATTGGACGCACATGCAATATTCCCATTTTCTCCAGGTTTGAAATACTCATGCTGTCTGAAATTAAACCTGCTTCTAACCATGTTTTATTCCTGACTATGTCAGAGCTTCTAATAGGTCTATTCTTTCTCTTGGAAATCCATATCCGAAAAGCTATTTCAACACACCGAGAGACGAATTATGATTTAATTTATCACTCGGCTGGATTCCCACGCAATTAACCTCAGGGGGGTAAATTTGGATAATTTTGATTTTATTACCTGACATTTTGTGTATTGGGAAAAGACACCGATTATGAATCTCTCATTAATAATACACATTCACAAAGACAGCGCTACTTATTCAGACTGGTCGGTCTACAAGTAAGTCAGTCTACAGCACAGGTGCCACATCCATGGCCCGTGGGCCAAATGTGGCTCACTGTGTCAATTTATCAGGAATCGGGAATCTTTTGTCGTCATTACAGCAATTTGCATTGTGCAATGAAATTAAGGTACTGAGCCCGAGTGAAAAAAGTATCAAAAAGAAAAAAAAATTATATTAAGAGGAAATATATGAGAAGAAAAAAACATGAGGGAAAAAATCCTTTTAAGTAAACTAATGTAATATTTGTAAGTTGAATAAGTGATAAATATTATTTATATAATAAATTACATATTTCTAAATAAAATGAAGCTACATGTTACATCGAATAACATTCACACCACCTATGTAATTACCATTTACATCAGTCCCCTTGAAGGCAACAAATGAGTTCATCCCCGATCTACAGTATAAACGGTACAATTATAGCGTAAACTCCATTGCATCCTCTTGAGAACTGGAGTTCAACATAAAATATCAACATAAGATCAAAGTCACAATATGTGGTACAGAACATTCGTGGGAGAGAAGAGAACATGATTTTTGTACAGCTCAAACCTCACATTGTGTCCAACAAGCAAGATTTTGAAACAGTGTAACTAGGTTGGACAGGAGTAGAAACGAGCACATCAGAGGAACAACAGAGAGAGATTGTGTAGAAGGAAGAAGAGAGAATGACAAAAAACAGAAGAAGACTACACACAATATTACATGATAGTACTCTCCCATTTATTTGCCCCAGCCTAAGTCATCCATCATGCTCCACACAACTAAGTCACTGAGGGTTGGAAGTCAGGGCAGCACAAACAAACTATCGAACTTAGAAAAGATAATGTTCAATATTCATAATTAGCAATAACTCAATTGAATTTATCAGCCACCGACAAAATTTGATATCAATCACAACATCATCTCGAAGAGTCCCAGTTCGAATTGAAAGGAACTATATGAATTATTCAGGGACGCACCCACACAAAGGCCATAGGATTTGTTAAGAAGCCCGATTCAATCAGTCACAAGTATCGTGTGACCTTTGACACACCATCGGACAAACACTCCACACACACTAGTAATCGCTCTTCTGTAGGGATTTTCCCTCCTGGCCGCTGGGTAAACAGCTGTCATTATAAAACCAGACGCTGCCCCTCTCTGACCTCACACCTTCTCTAACGCACATAAGACACACAGAAAGTAAACAAGCTTCGACGGGAATAAGGCTCAAGTTAGAAGTTCACTTTCCGCAGACTCCTGCCAATATCCTAATGATGAGAGACTGGCGGATGACAACATCACACACATCTGCTCTGTTTATAAAGAACTTGGGCAACCTCCGTCTCAGGAGGAAGGTGGTTGGATCAACAGCAATAGCAGCCAAAAGTTCTAAACAAATGGTACAGAAGAAGCAGTGACCTGCTGCCAGGGGAGGCAAGACAGGTCGTGCCTCACCTGTTATCATGGATAGAAAAACCTGAGAAATGTAAAAAAGTATTAAATGGTTATGTTGATGCAGTGATTTGCACTGTGAAGTTATTTCTAAACATATGCCCATCAACTGCTGTCAGTCTAATGGCAAATAAGCTGCTCGGTGGGGTTCGTATGTTTGTAAATCTGAATGTGATGAAGTCAGTGCCTCACTAGCCATGAACCTCACCACATGACACTGGAGAGACGGTACAACAAATGTCGTTACTCTTCTACTCAACTCATCACCAAGTTGTGACAAAACGTGAGTATTGACCAACTCTGTATGTTTACATATCAAGATTTTGATTTGGGTACAGGTGTTTATGCGTGCCTCTGAGCTGCTGTTGCCAATTCTTGTCACCTTTCCACTATTTCCACAGCAATTTATTATTCAGGGAATTCGACAATACAAAAATCAATCGGCTCACTCAGACGCATTGCCAGTGGGGATTAAATCCACCACTACAGTGGTTTTCCTTTTGTCGGCTCCTCAGACGCACGTAAATCCTCCACAATAAGATTTTTGGTCAATGGCATTAAATGACAAATATAAAATATGGTCTGATAGACTTCACCTGAAAGAACACCTTGATTATAAACTCCTCCAGCAACAATAAATCAGATTGTCCAAACTTCTGTGGACATTGACGACTGGGAGGACTGGCCTGAGACAATATTTGTCTCCAAAGAGCAGATACACGTCGAGACGGGAGAGAAAGGCAGAGACGGGGCCTACGTGCAAATGAGGGGAGAGAAACATACACGGTGGAGAGAGATAACAACAAATAGGGAGACAACAGGGGTGAGCAAATGTTTATTTCAAATCCTGCCCTCGTCTCACTGAGTGCTGACTGTGTGTTTAGAGTTTTTGATGCTCACTTAGCTTGCTGGACATTTATGCAATGGTACGGATGTCTCATTCTGGAGGCAGCCGTCCCTGCTGCTTGGTGAATCCCCGGCAAAGCCAGCGAGATCCTCCTGAGCCAAGTGTACAAGTCATCAAGGAATGGCCATGTTGGACACTTATTCAGGCTAAATCTGGCAGACCGGCGCTTTGCATGCCATTGTTTATTCATGAATGAGCGTGTGTGGGGGTGCGTGAGAGATTTGTGTTTGGTCAGAACGGTTCAAGTCAGTTAATCATCTGTTAACACTGGCAGGCTGTACTGCAAAAGTTACTGCGAGTGCATACAGATAAAGAGACAATTTCCCTCGAGGTTCATCAAATAGAAAATTCATTGTCCAGTCAAGTGCCGGTTCTATCAGCTGCTCCCAGATGATGAAGGTAGAACATGTTGCAGTATTTATCTGCAGATTTCACTGCCCATATAGCATTAAGTCCAACCTGTTCCGGCGGGAAACACTAAAGATTAAACATATTTCACAGAAACAGTACAGTTATAAATTCTGTCCAGTTACTTTCACATTCAAGATGGCAGTCTGTGTGTTCCTGTCCTCTCCTGTCCCTGCAATGCGCAAAGGGGGGGTGTAGCTGTCGGTATTGGAACCCACATTACTCTCAGAGGTTCTTTTCGATTTCAGTGATATTTCCTCTTTTTGGGTCTGCCCTTTGCAGGTGTCTTACCCAGTTGATGCTTAATCTTTAATCGGAAACCGTGGCCTGGACTTTGTTTGTCAAAAAGAGCCCCAAAAACAATGATATGTCGGGTTACTTTGCTATGTCCTGTGTTGTAGAAGTAATTAATCAAATTTGTGTCATTTGCTATCTACTTAGCATGGATATCTGGGTGGATTAGGGTTGAAATTTGCTTTAGGTAAATACACAGGAGAAATACTTTGCTGTTTGTCGTTGGAGGCTGTGCATACCGTCCTTTCCTGCCCTGGATTTCTGTGATTCGGGCAGGAGCAATGCAGACTTCTTCACGTTGAAGCCCATCGCACAAGAAGTCATCAGTAGAAAAATGTATTTCTGTCTTGGCTGCCGCTGAACGTGCTGGTCACGGTGGTAGACAAATCAAACCACACACCCCCGAGCCAGGATCCAAAGGTTGTTCCAGATATTTTTCATGTCGGGCACCTGGCTAATAAGTCATTTCAGCTGTGATCCTGGCCACCAAATGACCTTTGGCATTTTCATCAAATGTGCTCCAGGGAGGTACAAACGCAAATTATCACGCAATGTAGGCAAACGCAAAGAGGCCCAGATAAAAGTAACTTAAGATTTATCAGATCTTAATGGACATCGTGCATGCGTGAAAAATAGTAAAGGAAACATAAAAGTCAAAAGACTCTTTTATCGCTTCAAACCTTTAGATGGCTTCAAATAGATCTTGAGTCCCTCTCGGATCAATAAAGCATTTCTGATTCTAATGCAACAGATTAAGATCAGATTTATGTTTGACTTTTCAGAGAAAAAAATGGAAAAAAAGAAAGTGCTGCCATAGGCGGTACTTATTTCCACAGCTTCAGTTTGCAGTCGTACTTCTCATGCAGGAGAAGCTGCCTGCCAATGTAAAGATAGCTTAGTCTTTTCCCATCAAAACACACGTCCACGAGATGTTCATCTGAGCGATATCAGTCAAGGATTGTATCTCAAGAGGCGAGTGAAGTGAAGAGAAATGGCGCGACGTGAAGAAAATAAAGACTATATGAAGGCTGCTTCAGACCATCAGCCGATGCAGCTCCTCCAGACAACTGGTTATTCACGATTAAGAAGGACCATCTATCTGCGATGACATTTACTCGCACGGAGGGACAAATATGAGGTGCACTGGCATTGGTGGGTTCCGCGGTAAAGGTCACGCTAATCAGTTTGTTTTGACTAGTCATTGATTTTAGGAAAATGAAAAATGAAAAACTCTCAAGAGACATTCAAGTTGTTTTTTTCCCCTTGAGAAATCTTTGGCCGTGCCCTTGCAATTATTGGGGCCCTGCACTCGCAAACTTGGGCGCATTTGTGAGGGCTTTGCATTGATTTTTCCCATTTCGATGAGATGTTTACCAGCATGCCAAAACTGTAAAAGTGTGTGAGTGTGTGTTTGCGTGCCAGTTCGCTTTTCCTCCTTTGATTCCATAAGGACGTGTTGCGCGGCCACCTGTGCGCGGGCGCGTGTCCGCATGCGTGGGTTTTGTGTTTGTCATTTTGTTTATCCTCGTGGTACTTCGTGTTCTTTGGCGCGCCCGCCGTGCCGCATAAAGGAGCCTGATTACGCCGAGCCTGGCGCTCGGAGACAGAGGACACCTCGCTGTCCCTCCGCCTCGCCGTCTGAGAGCAGCATTAAACAGCAAAGACGCATCGCGGCGTGCTGAGGTAACACCAGGTTTCATACTTGATTATACATGCGTCGGTCTGCGCTCACAGGGTTTCTCGCCTCATGCCTCGAGGTTTCTCTCGACTTCTTTATTCTTAAGAGGGAGTTTTTGGGGACTCTGGCTCAGAGTTCCAGTCTGGGTCAGGAACTGTCTGCGCGTGTGTGTCTGTAAAAGCCTTTGAGACACTGCGTGTGAAGGAGGCCCCATACAAATATTGTTGACAGATTGATTGATGCTCATGCTGCATTTCTCTCCTCCCACTTTCTGCACATCTGCTCTGTCCTCGGTGCAAAGATAAGTCTTAAAACAAAAAACTATTTTCCGCAAACAACTTTTCATAACAAAACAAAATTATCAGACCTTTCAGTCATAACGGAATAGAATTGAATGACTCTTTTTTTTTCCTAATGTGGAGCATCATTTCAATCACTTCGCCATATATTGTGCCATATAAAATCATTGCTTTCCTGCTTTCATTTCAAGGGTAGCCTACAGTCAAGGGAACCCCTCCCTCCTCCCCTCCCATCGGCTGAAACCCCGCACTACCATCACCAGCACAGAAAACAGAAAGCACCCTCCAAACCCAATATCTGTGTTTTTCATTTCATCGCTGCCCTTGCTGTCGTTCTTCCCCTGTGGCTACAGCCTGCATCAGCATCCCACCTTCCCACCGTGGTGCAAAAATTGAGATTAAAAGAAAAAAAACCCAAACAAAAGTAATAATTTGCAATGGAAGATAACGGCCCATTAAAACCTCGCTTTGTATTTTGTTAACTCGCAGTCTCGGCAGCGAATCCTCGCTCCGGCATTGAATCATTAAGCCCTAAAATGGCAAAGCTTTGCAGCTATATAATGACTGAATTAATAAAACAATGCACTTTTATTGCAGTTGAGGATTAAAGAGTGAGTCGTTAAACGCGGGTCGTGCCGGGGAGATATAAAGTTTATTATCCACGCAGATATGACACCGCTGATGGGACAGACAATACTGAATTATTGAGCTGACAAGTCGCTCGTGTAAACAGAGGCCAGACGCGGAGAAATGACGTTGTCGTGTGGAGCAGGATTGACACACGTGTGAGACGCGTGTTATTGCACCCGAGTAGCACTTCTCGGCCATTTCCTTGATGAAATACTTGCACAGCCGCGCCTGATTGTCGACTGTGTCTGCACTTAAACCGTCCAGGCTCAAAAGTAGAAATGAGGCTTCCACTTTTTCCACACAGCCTGCGCGTCCTTGAGGCAATTGTAATACAATGCCCAGTCACACAAACACAAATTATGACGAATGGGTAACGGCCCTGCATACAAATGACCTGTTCGACAGATGCAAAAATGATTGACTGTGATCGATGGAGAGCAGAACATTTAACGGCTCGAGATAAAACGTACTAGGAGTACAAGGAGCAGCGGGGACGAGGGCGATAACCTGAGAAAGTGCTGTGACATCGAGGGAGTATTGAATCATAAGCTTTTACTGCCACTTTTCCCTTGGTGAGATTGTGATCAAAGAGGAAATGTGATGAAAAGCAATTCGGTGAGAGCATGATGCCGAATAACGAGACGCGTCTGGGTCGATGTGCCCGTCGCTGAGATGTTTGCTCGGTGTCGCGGCGTGTCGGATCTCCCTCAGATGTGTTGAAATGTAGTTTGGCGGAGTTTTTGTCAAAATGTTGCTCATTCTGACAACGTTTAGTCATGAAACAAAGGCCTCTACAAAGGCAGACCCGAACCGTGCAAGCAGAGGAGGCAGGCGAGCTCACAATTCAGCCAAGTGACGCTATACAGCGGCCTTGCGTACGCATATGTTGTGGCGAAAACTCTCGTCTTTGTCCCACATCCAGCAAATTACTCACTTGACCGACAACACCCACATACTCACTTTACACTCAGTCGGCATCAGATTAATGATAAAACGATGTGCACTTCCAGTGGCACTCACTATATTGCACACAGAGGACGCAGTTAAAGATTCGGTTTTGTGATGTGTTGCCGTCATATAAACACATGCAGATCAGCAATAGGAAAAGCCATTTGAAGTAACTGTTTGTAATAAAACGTTGGTGGCTTGCTTTACCACGAAAGGCATCCCTCCGCTCCAGAGCTATTTCATAATCTGTGCACCCGAGCATGGAAAATTACTGCCACTGCGTTTGAGCAACCGCGAGTGTTTCAGTCTCAGCGCCATTGTCACACCACTACAGACGCAAAATATCATCATGTGTGGCACTGAAATTCCATGAAACGCGTTATACATCACAGGAGTAATGCAGCACCTAAGTCATTGCTGCCTCCTCTTGATTGCACAATTAACCTAATAATGTCTGCTCTATTTGAATAGTTCGGGGCCAAACCGATCGAGAAGAGCAAAGATAAGACGCGTGTTGTGATCACAAAGAATTTGCTTGACTGGATAAACACAAAGCTGCCCACGAGTGAGAGTCCAATAATTAGACAAATTAAGCCGGCAGGTAATGAGATTCAGCCGGGGCGCGCTCACGAGGCTTTTCCTCCAGGATGGGAAATTAAGGCACTGGGCGCCCGAGCGGCTCACGGTGCTGATATCGAGCGACAGCCGGAGCAGAGTTGGTTTGTTTGCTCACACCTTTGAGCTGCAGGTCTGCGAAAGAACTGGCAAGTCGGGTTTATTCAATGTCAATATCCATAATGACATATGAGCTCAACTCGTCCTGCCTTTTGTGTCTCCCCGCAGGTCCCCATTCATCTTGTGCACGTCTCTTTTTTTCTGCCTAATTGCGTTTTTGCCGCACTGCAGGACGCATGCTGTGGTTTACACGCGACAACACGCACACGGGCATCTGGCTGTCTTCAGCCTCCTCAAGGCCGACATTCATCATCTTCCCGTTTGCTTTTGTCTCGGAAACCGGGGAGCATCATAAGCTAACATTTTGCTTTTTTGCTTTTTTTCCTTCTCCATAGTGAGACATTATCCTCTCGCCGAGCAGAATGCGGGTTCTATCTTTGGCTGCGTTTCCTTCTCGGCGTTCCGCTTCCTTTTTAATCAAGCGAGCGATGTGGAGGAGCTCTCCGTGGTGCTGAACCTATTTCCAGCTGTAAGGTTGCCCTCAGGCAACACAAAGCGCGAGCCAGCGGCGTGGGGCAGGAGCTATCCATTGTGCTGAAACATCCACAGACCCCCGTAACCTGGCGTGGCCTTGCATTCCCCTACAAACGCACAAACGTAACGACAAAAGAAATATCAAGTGAAGTGATTCTAACGAACTTTCTATCGTTGCAACACAAACAATGTGCTATTCAAATTCAGGGCAGGTTTGCCTGTGCAGCTGAATCTCAGGGACACCTACTACTTCATTTTCAAAGAAACCAAAATCCGAGAGTGACAGATATCAAGGCTTACACATGCTTGAATTGGGATCTTCAGCCTTGTCTCAGTTTCTATTTCAGCCACTTTTAGTGTAATGGTGCCGTTTCACATTTCCACCCTCCAAAGTGTCTGCTGCTTCGTTGCTGTTTGAAAGAAAGCACACATTTTTCCCCAACCCACTCTTTTTCTCAGCTACAGCCTTCTTCACTTAGGTGTATATGTTGTGCAACAGCTAGTATCAACAACATGTTATGAGTTCTGTTGTGTGGTTACAATTGAGAGATGACAGTGACATGACCCACGTAGTGGAAAAACTGAGGCAACTCCCTCTAACGTCTCGTATTTATTGGTGTAGAGTGCGGAGGCTGTGTGCGTGTCACAACCTTTTCCTTGCCCTGAAGTATCACCTCCATCTTGAATGACTTTTATGACCCTGCCTGTGGGCCTTTGGGGACCTTGTCAGCTTCTCCACTTTTCTGTGAGATTTTGAGTTGACATGAAACGGTACTTGTATGCCAGGCTGTGTATGCCGCCACCAAGATGGGGGAGGGTGACAAACATCATCAACACCACAAAGATGCAAAAATATTAAACTGATTAAAAACACGTTTGAGCACATTCAAGAGCTGCGCATATGCGGCATTGAATCTAATGTCGTCCTTTGAAAAGCCATAAATTGTGAAAGTTGACTTTAAAGCGCAACGTAACACCACTTATGAGAAGACCAAGAAAACCACTTAGACATGCACATTGATAACGGTAAACACAAGATTGCTCTTGAGTTCGAGCCACGGTCACCATCGAGTGTGTGTGTGTGTGTGTTTACATAGGCTGAGACAGATTTTTAACCATAGAGCGATTAGGAATACTGCATTATCCATCTCGTCAGACACCCTGCCACTCTCGTTTATTTCTCTCAGACAGTATAATCGCATCATAAGCTTCATTTCATAATTGAACATTTTGCATAATAACCCTGTCTCTTCACGCCTGCTATGGAAATATCCAAATACAAGATAAATGAAAAAGCTGGGGAGTAAATCCTTTTCCTCCAAGCATGTGAGAAATGATCAGAGAGCAACACTGTTGATATACTGGATGCTTTATCCAGCGCAACAACATGCTGGAGTCTCTTAAGAGAAAATTGTTTTATTCTGTAGTTTTCTGTCTGTGTAAATATCACTGCAAATGGATGTTTGTTGCTCCACGTGTGGTGTGAAACAGGAATTTTCTACATAACAAGGTATGATAGGGTAATCCAGTGGTCGAACAATTTCAGGTGATTTATGGGCACAAATGTAAACAGGAGGTGTTGATATTGAAATGCACCTCAACACAGGAAATCTGAAAAAGGAATCAATTGTATAATCATCAGCTCTGTAAATATAATGCTCAAAGAGATTCATTGCTCTTTACAAACACACACTGCTACACCTCAACTTTGGTGAAAACAATATACGAACAAAAAACAAAGAAAACAAAACAATATGCTTTGTTGGTTAAGTTTCCCACACCAACATTAGCAAAAAATCAAATGTGTAGACAATGGTTTTAAATAATCTTCAGTTTGCACTTATTTATTTCACAGAATGTTGACAGCAAGTGTTTAGAAGGGTGAAGAGAGATCTTATTGGTTAAGTCACTGGATCAGAATCGGAATCTGAAAACTCTGTGAGGACTGATTACATATTTGATGATTGTGCTACGTAATCGTTAATTTAGTTCTGCGTTAGACATAGGCTATGAAGCGTATCTGTGATGTGCAAAGGTTGACGGTAAAGGTGGAACACGAAACCGCAGTCTGGCAACAGCAGCTCTGACACAGGGTAAAGGGTGTGGGAGAGGTCCTGAAGAATCTGTCTGATATGGTGGAGAGTTTGCTGCTCATTCGTGGCAGCCAGGGAGCGTGCAGGGAGGCGAGGGTGGAGTGGAGGCAACTCCTGGCCTGTAATGTGATGTGGGCTGGAAGGGGGCACAAAACACAATAAGCCTTGTAGAAATGTTCTGGCTGACTGAGAAGGAGTTCAGCCTCCTGATGAGGTGCATCCTTTGGTAACAGTTCCTCAGAATTGCCTCCATGTTGGGAGGTGAAAGTGAGATTGGCATTGAAGATGGTTCTCAGGTACCTATGCTTCTCCACTGGTGACCCATGGAGACATCATGGTGGTTGCCTCGGCCAGTGTCCTCTGCTTGTTGGAGAAGGTCACAACCAGGTGATGCTCCGCTTCAGCTCTAGACAAGAGGAGCCACACCACTCGATAAGCTGCTGGTCCATGGCTGGTCCATGATGTTGGTCGGTGACAGAACACATAGCCCTGTGGGGGGAGCTGTTCGATCTGGATCAGCAGGCCTGAGGTTTGATAGTGGATCAGTACTCTCTGCGTCCTGTTGGTGCAAAAGACCAGGATGAATGAGCTGGCCATCCAGGTTGAAGTTCTCCACACGTCTTCATGCCTGAGAGGCCTTCAAATAGCAGCTTTGCCGTGGTGTTCAGCAGTTCCAGATGCTTGTGAATTGAATTGAGACTCACGACAAATTGCTTCTCCGTACCTCCTCCCACCATCTGCTACACACCGTAACAAAGGCTATGGATTTTAAGTTACATAGAGGGGAATTTCTGTTTTCTTTTTATTTTCAAAGTGGATTTAACAGGAAATTATTCTTTGCACTTCGGCTGAGGGTGAGAGGTGAAGGCCGGCACTTTTAGAAAATCTGCACCTCTGCGGTGGGCAAAGTTCACAAGGCCACGTGGCTAAACCACATTTTTGTGCTCAGTGATTTTAGCAGCATTCATGGAGTGACTGGAGGGTGAAAGGCTGTCATCAAACTATGACGGATTTTGGTGAACAAAACCTTTTGGTTTTACATCAGTACTCTTTTCTATCTATTTTGGTTTTTTTTTTTTTTTTTTTTTTTTTTTTTTTTTTGCTGCCTTTTATTTGGCCGTGGGGTCGCT
>OMPJ01009564.1:31482-43996 GCA_900312935.1 Carapus acus
GGGTGGGGTTAGCACAGCATGCGCCACTCGACTAAAAATACATTGAGGCATGAGCAAAAAGCAGCAGCCGTCGTATCCCCTGTGCTGTTCTTTGAGATGTAAGCTGGCTACAGTTGTTTGTGCTTCATGGGGATATTCACTTGTGTCAACCACAAGTCATTAAATCAATCAGGTTGAGGAGGGCTTGTATGATAATCTTGGCGCACTTGTGAGACACAGGTGTCACAAAACTTCATTACATCATTACTGATCACTCATCCAGACCAAATTTGGACCAATTTGGTTGCAAAGTATATGCATCATCTGTGACCTTTCTTCTTGTTGTTTTCTCCTGTGGTTGCTGGAGTGATAATGGAAATCACAGCTAGATGATTGAGGAAAAAGGCAATTAAAAACCCGCTGCACAGCAGGGCTCACAGCGGGGGAGAAAAAACAAATTCAATGTATAAGACGCCATTGTCACAACATAAAGGATCAATACATTTGGGAAGCTGTATCTGAATTAGTTTTTTTTTTTTTTTGTCAACATTGCACCACTTCATGGGTCCGACTCATTAGTATTGCGTCTGCACTAATACTGTGCAATTAAAAAATTTTCAATCAGTGTGCAGGTGGTGCATCTGACCAACAGCTGATTCCAGTCATAACATTGTTGTCTTACACTGTTCAGTTTCAAACTGTCATGACAGATGACGAGCCAAGTAGTCATAGTGATGAAATCACAGAGCCTTGATAATGAATCCCTTGTATTTTCATATAGTATATGTCTCTCTCATGCACACTCAGGCTGAGCCTCCCAAATGTCCAAGGTCTGATCCGATGATCTGGGGCAATCTGTGCTAATGAACCAACTACACACAGATGTATTGATCCCTCAGAGGTTGGCTTGATCTCCTAACGTGAGGACAATCATCCCGCACCTTTGATTATCCTGAGCAAATACTGCCAACATGTGGAGCATACCAATGCACATTACCATGTAGAGGTGAGGGCTGTATGTGCAGAAAGTCTTTTGTCTGTTTGATAGAGCAACAGAACAACTGTGTCCGAGTTCAAGGCAAGAATCAAATGCAGAGCAGGGATGAGTTTAGCAGTTGTGTTTATTTCCCAAGTTCAGAGGGCAAAACTAGATTCCAGAACCTGGCAGGGTCAAAAACAAGCAGGCAGACACAGAACAAATGTTAAGATCTGACACCAGTGAGATTAACAGACAGAATTTGAGTGCCAATTCAATTAGGCCAAATGGAGAACAGGTGGTCAACCCAGATCATGAGGAAAACCCCAACGAGCTCAGGAAGCACCTGAAAAGGCCATGGGCGTGGCCCCCAGCACCTGGAAGCTAATGGTTACTGAACAGTGCACAACCCTGGCAAAAACACCTTCTTGAACAGGAGTTCTGACAGATAGGGCGATAGAAAAGAATCTCACATCACAGCACGGAGAGAGAAGTGCATGTGTGAGTTTCTGTGTGCAAGCTGAAACAGGTGTGCAAGAAGAAAGAGGGAAAACAAAATCGGAACTGTGCAGTAAAAGACAGACATGACGCGGAGGCACAGGGCAAATATCTGAACAAAAACCTGAACACAGCATGTAGTAAAACAACACAAATACACTTAGAATGCAAGAAAAAGATTTCAGCCTAAAGAAGGACCCTGACTCATACTGACTGGGGAAACCACCGACGGCATCATGATCCCAACGTACAGCAACGATCTGCCATTGTCCGCTGAATCTCTGTTACTCATTCAGTCCTGCATGGTAGACGTGGGACCGATGTTCCCACGTGACTTGTATCCGTATTTTTCCCCTGGCTTTGCTATTTTGCCAACTCACCCGTGTGTCCTCAAGGTCAGCCACAGCTTTGATTACAACAGGCCCTGATGACTTTTCTCATTAATTACCAGACTGTCTTTGACATCGACGGTCAAGGAGTCCAGGGAAACGGCCGCAGGCGAGTTCACTCACCTCTTAAAAGATAAAAGATTTTCTTTGTACGTCCACCATGTCTGATTCTGTCTCTCCCTTCTGTCACTTCGCCCGCAGACTCTGTCCTGCACCTTATCCTCCACCATTCCTCCTGTCTTATCGTCACGTCTTAACATCCCCCTACACCCCCATCGTTCCACTCTCATCTCCGGCTCTGTCCTTTTCTCTTGTTCTGTTTCCTCTCTCACCCTTCATCCTGTCTCCTCACCTTCCTCCCGTGATGACAGCGGAGCGGTGGGTTGCTTTTGAAGCCTCTCCATGTACCATGGTAGAAGCTTGTAGCAAAGATTTCAGAAAAAAATTAACTTATATACAATTAAAGGTGTAAAGCTGTGTGTGGCATGAGTTGGTATTCAAAAAAACTACCATGCCAGACTGGTGCAGATTGTGAGTGATGTTCTGCTGCTCCTGCACACGGTCATTATGGAAAATCGTCATTCTAAAGACGTCCATAATTGCCGGTGGAGATGCAATTGCAATCTATAGCGCTGGATCCGACTCACTTTCTCACTCCCCTCCGCAGCCATCTCTCTCCTTTCTCTCCTCTGTCAATTACCATCTGCTGCTCATCTCATGTCACACTGCTGCGCTTCTTCCTCCACCTGCATGTCTGACTGTATTTCACACCACCAAATGAATTCATGGCTGCAGTGCCTGATCGGTGATGGCAACTTGCTGAAGAAATAACTGATGGACTTTTGCCTTCTTCCTCTCTAAAATATCCAATCATGCCTAAAACGAGGAATGTATGCCTGAAAAATTGGCACGTTAACATTGGGGACATTATGGTCACGAGAGGTTTTCTTCATGTATGGATGCTACCAGCAGTCTCTGTTTAACAATAAAACAATTGAGATGATACATTGGAAACAAAATATTCTGAGATCTGCGGGTTTGGGATTCAGACGCAGTACTGCCATGAAGAATCTGAAGAGATTGTGGGACTCCATTTGGTATTACAGCAGGGGAACGTAATTAAAATGAAAATCTCGAAAGGAAAAATGCAATTAGAATCAAATTACTTAATTGAAAATGAGAAAACAAGATGCATGAAATTTGTGATACTGTATATTATGTTCTATTATCATTGTATGTTACACTGTCATGTATTTGGACATGCAATTCACGCTCAGTTCAAGTTTGTCACCACATCTGAATGCTGATTAGCAGGATACAAATAGGCAGTGATGCAGAATAACATAGCATACAGGAAGTTATGAGAATTAGCATGAATCGTGCATTGTAACACTGATGCCTATTCTAACACCATGCTGCAGGAATCAGGAACAACAAACACAGAACCGAAAATAACACAGCTTGGTTTGGAAAATGAAACCTATAAATATGAGTATTCATACATATTTGGACTGTTACATGCATTCTCTGACTGCTTTGAACTGTGTTGTGTTGTGGTTTGATCACTCTCTTGTGCTGAATTTGTGTTTCTCCCTGTTTGGGACTTTCTGGTAATGTTTTCTGTGTTTTCCATCCCTGATCTTTTTGTCTTTGTTCCCTTCTTGGTTGTGTCTGCTCCTCATCTTCTCCAGTCTGGCTTTTTGTTACCATGTTTCCTCAGCTCCTCACTTGACCCCCCATGTCTGTCGGCTTTCATGCAGCCATCCTTTCATTGTTGTCTGCTGTGTGTGTATACCTGTGTGGCTTTGTTTTGGTGCCATGCAGATCCATTGTGTCGGTGCGTTCTTGCTTCCGTCTGTTCTGTGCTCCTTCTGTACTATCCTGCCGGCTTGTCGGGCTCCACCTGCTCTTTGTTCATCACATGTTTGCAAGTGTTTTTCTTTACCATTGTGTTGTTTATTGCATTGCATTGTTTATTTCTAAAAGATTCTGCACTGACTTGTCTTGGGAGGATTTCCATTCTGTCGATTCTGTTTCTTCTCTGCATCTCTCTGGCATCCCATCTTGATCCAGAGTTGTTGTATTACTGGCCAAGCAGAGGTAAGCAACTCAATAACATCAACCAACAACAGGAGCGGCTGGTTACTTTCCACCCTGCCGATTACCTCCTACCCTGCCATCATCCAGTCAATCTCTTCATCCATTCATCTGAAATTGGGACATAGAAAATATAGATGGTAATCAAGTTTGCCAAAATGATTATTACTCCTTCTCTGGTAGATGCAACAGAGCATCTACCTAAAAAAAACATAACAAAACGTGGTGGTGCTGATATTCTCTTCCAAATATCACAGGATACTCCTTGGGTGGGACGGGTCATTCTGTATCACTCCAAAAAGCCCTCTAACACACTGTTGCAGTTATCCACGTTTACCCTGAAGACACGTCTGACAATGGTAGTTGTGAAAGAGATTCTGAAGTCTGAGATGTGCAGCGTGAGCAGAAAGCGAAAGATGATGGTTCCCTGAGGTGAGCCCTCATTGCTGACTATCCTGTCCAACACGTTGTTATGCTGCAGCCTCACGAACTGGCTGACCTGTTTGTCAGTAGATAATCTGGGCCACCAGTGGAGGATCCATCCGCATGTTCAGTAGCTTGTTGGCGGGTAGGACAGGACCTTACTGTGTTAAACTTGCAGGAAAAGTGTACAAAAAGAACCATCTGCCGCCTCAGGCTGAATGATAACTAAACCCAGAGCAAAATAGAGGTGACAGTATTCCCCACTCCCGTAAGGCACCAAAAGGCCCATGTGATACCACAATGGCTGTCATCGCTGTGTTCAACATTGTTGAGTGGCAAAATAATGTGAGATTATTTCCTTTTGTTCGTGAGAAAGTACTGTTATTCCAGGGACATCATGTGACTTTACAAGCAATGAGAAATCCCATATGCAAACTATGTAATGCAACATTGTGCCTCAGAGGAGCAGGCACCAGGAGAGAATTGGTGTTAAGCACCAATCTTGTGCCTGTGTGCGTCTTGGCTGGCCTCCCTTTGTGACAGGGTATGACAACATAATATAGAACCACAGGCCATGACAGAGCACAGGGTTTAGACCATAAATCAAATTCAAGAGGAGATGGAGGAAAGAAGGAAAGCGGAGCACTCACTGGTCTTACGGTGAGCACTCTCCTGAAACGGCCCTCAATTTTTTTCCTTATTCTCTGTGCTCTGCGATGTGTATATGATATGTAGAGCGAAGCCACTTTTTAGGGAACCAGGAAGAGTTATTATATCTGAGAGATTTGGCCCAGGTGGGACAGTGTGTATTTTTGAAGCTGTCCCTTTGATGGGTTTTGTTTGTTTGCGTCACAGATCATTTTCTAATTTTTCCTGTGTCTCTACTACCTCTAATATGATCAACATTTGCAAAAAATAGAGAATAAAAAAAACACACTGCAAAAAAAAAAAACACACTGCAAAGCCTCAGGCAGGATGCAGCCACTGATATTTCGCTGAATGCCTCAGCAGTAATTGCAAGGTCAGAGAATATACTGTATGTACAATGTGTCCCCATCGCCCCCGCATTGCTTTACACTCTCTCTCATACATAACTTGTAGAAATGATAAACTGCACCACTCTTTTTTCCTGTTTCTCCAGCATTTAACACTGAAAACTGCTGCTGCGCCCACGCAAACTGTCGTGGACTGAAACAGAGAATGGCACCAAGTCAAACTTTGAAATCAAATTCTCAATGTCCCCATTGTAAAAAGCTTGGCTTTTAAGGGTACATTTTATTCCTTTCATACATTATACGATAAAATTAACTCAAAATGTTTCGACTGCCACTGTGTTGAGGGAATAATGTTGTTAAAAAAGTACCATATTTGTGTATTTCTGTATAAATGTCAAAGGTGGTAGCTTTTTATACATACACACAATCCTTTTTATTTTTTCCATACACTGATTCTGGGCTACTGTGGTATAATGTTTTGTACATATGGTGCTATGATGTGTGCGTACAGGCATCTTCTGCTTGCGAGCACGTGTGTTTGAACAAGTTCGGTGATGTAAGGAGAGACGTAAGTTTGAAGTGATGAGACGGTGCAATGTTCTGCTAACTGATGGCAGCCTTGAGGCATCCAAGGTGCAGACAGCCCCTGACTGTCTGTATTAAGGACATTGGAGTGGAATGATGAGGTAGTTGCTGGCAGGGTGAGTGGACGACTCCACAGGCTTTGTCTTAAAAGACATCGCTGTCTCACTGAGTGTATCCTTCTGTCCGTCATTACTGCCGTTGACGTTCCCTCATGTCAGTCATTACTCAACTATCAGCACAATTACAGGCCATCCCACCGTGCTTTCATTTTTTTTTTTTTACATAAAGTGGGGTGAACGTTCATAACATCAAGGTATTTTGTCTGCCCGACAATACAATAAATCATTTCAATTTCTGCGTCATCCACTTTCAGCATTCAGACATGTTCATGAACAACAGGAGCACCAACTTGAGATCTCTGCAGTTGTTACAGAACTACACCAAATCAGTCCCACGTCAGTGTCATATCTGTTGATAAATAGGACTCATTGCATGAAAAAGGTAATATATACACTACTGGTTAATAGTTAAGAACAGCCCGATTTCATGAGGTTTTTCATTGAAATTGAAGCGGTTCCGGTCCAGTCAACAGCTTCAAATGGTACAAAGGTAATTGGTGAACTGCCATAGGTCAATAGAAAAAGAAAAACAAAACCTTAACCAAAAGGGAATTCAGCTGTGATATCCAACAAAGCTGGGTACTTTGATAAGTAAAGTTAAGAATACATTGTGGTTTCTAAATTGATTCCACAATTTATTTTTTAGCCTAAATCGTTGTGACCCCAATTGTAATTGCTATATTTGTTCTATGCTTTGATTTCACAGTACATCGAGACATTAAATTGCATCATTTTAGATGGAAGTGTGGAGAAGTTGAGGCCAAAACCTTTGACCTGTAGTGGATATAGCAAGTGTAGGATTTAAACAAAAATCATGTTCCTATCATTTTTCAGTGATGCGCAATATATGAATTTCCTCTGAGGCCTTGCTCCAATATCTTCCCCAAGGAATGGGACCAAGCCTGGGCAGACACAACGTTTAAATATCATAACAGGCAAGGCCACGAGGGGCAAAGAGTAACTGTGCGAACATGAAGGACCTGTTAAGCTGACATGAGGCGACGATGCTACTCTGGCTGCATGGGGAGATCTGCTCTAAATATTCAGCTGGTTACTCAGCTCCACAAGCTGCAGCTGAGACTCAAGAGCGGTGGGGTGGGGTGGTTGCCGCGGGGAGGCGGGAAAAAACAAAAACAGCTAATGAGGATAAGGGACTCTCTAATTTTCTGAGATTTAATTAGATTTTAAAATTGTTCCTGTTTGGAAAAGAGTAATGTCCGTGGAGGAACTGCACGTCTTCCATCCACCCACTCCCACCCACTCGTCACATGTCCTGACAGAGATGATTTCAAAGCACTTTGTGGAGTGCCTTTTCACACTGACACAATTAAGGTCAGTCAGAGTCAAAATTCAAATTTGTTTCAATATTCATGGGGTTTTCAGTTTCAACAATTGTCGCTCTCTAGCAATTGCTGTGGAATGGAAAAAAAAGGTTTTTACAAAAAGGTTAATGCTGGAAGTCTTTGGCTAACAACTTGAGAGACCAATGAACATAATAATGAACACACACACACACACACTAACCACCTGACTAGGTACACCCTTGTAACCACTCATTAAGAACTTTTATCAAATCAGACAATCATGTGGCAGCAGCTCAGCACATTTAGTCATGCAGACATGGTCTAAATGATGTGACAGTCACTCTGAATGACGCTTATTTGGTGACGTGAACAGGAATTTCACAACACGCTGAATGGGAGGGTTTTTAGACATAACAAAATACATGGGGAATCACGGAGGAAGGTCCGAGAGAGAGCCAGAAGTCATAACAGAAGGGTTGGTCTCAACAGGCAACACACTGAGCCTTCAGGCAGACGAGCTACAGCTGGTGAGGCTTAGAATAGCAAACTAAGGTCACCTGTCACACATGCTCACCAAAACCGGACAGTAGAAATGTGTCTGGAGTCTTGATATCTGCCAAGAGATACAGTACGTGATAACTGAAACTCTGATATGATGAAAGAAAGTCAGAAATGGCATGATGATCACATTACATGATGATCCACCTTGCCAGGTGCCGATGATTCAGGCTGCTGGTATAAGTGCGTTGGTGAAGGACTGTTTTCTGTCCACGTTTTGGGCAACTCATTTACCAATTTGCTTGGTAAATGAATCATTAACTCACAACAGCAAACCTTGTTTGCAAACGATTGTTGACCACAGTTAAAACAATCTAAAATGTGTTTCATGAACACTGTATCTCAATGAAGTGACTTCACTCAAGTCTTGTCCCACTGCATATTGTCCCTACTTATTGGAATTCAGGAGACGACTAAATCAACATCTTCTGCAGGACAGGTATTGTCAAAGAAACACTAAGGTTGTGACCTCGCTGAGGTTCTGCAAAGGCTACTGAATTTTTTTGCTGCTCTGGCATTCTCCATCTCTCCTTTGCTGTATTGTTATTCTTTGCTAAGGTACCTTTTCTGCACCTGTTACTCTACGTCTATTGTGTCAAAGGTCTGGCCCGGGGGCCAGTCACATCCCCTGTTTGAATTTAACCCAGCCCAAAGCACTCTGTGTTAAAATCAATAATAATGTGAAATTCATGTATACACAAGGCTGTTTTAGATTTCACCGAAAGATCGCAATAGACCTGTGGCCGGTGCCTTGTACTCTCACCGCTTGACCCTTTTGTGAACCTTCCTAGCCCATTTCGAAAATGGCAGCTATAACTAAAAAGAAAAAAGGGTGACAGCTAGGGCCGCCTTTTTCAGGACAAGTGTAAATTGGAGTATTTTGTCACTGAAATACGAAAGAAGTCTGACTGCCTAATTTTCCAAGAAAATGTTGCTGTCTTCAAGAAATTCAATATGGAGAAGCTCTACCAGACGAAAGGTGCTAACTATGTCAAGCTAACGAGGAAGTAACGCGGCAAAAAATTCAAGCACATGAAGCTTTTGTCACGATGCAGCAGTGCTTTTTCACTTGTGAGTCAAACTAAAATGCCACAAAGTTCAATCCTCTTGAAAGTTTTTTCTCTCTCTCTCAGAGTCTTTCTTCTTTTTTTGTTGTCTTCAAATATAAAAGGCAGAGTTATTTGAGGAAAACCTTGTTAAGATTCATGAAAAAGTGAAAAGTATGCCATTTGCAATATCAATTTCATTAATTTCAATGCTCGGCCACCACACATTGTCACCTTACAAAATCTGGCCTTATTTGCAAAAGGTGTGGACAATCCTGCTCTATGTAGTGGAGAGAATCTTGGACCTCCACCAGCTCTCACAGTTGGTCTTTGACTCCTTAACATTCTGATCTGAAGATATGTAAATTTCACCCACCAAAAAGTAAGACAGGTTAGATAGCTTTGCGTGGGAGAAGTAGGACGACCAAAACACAGTAAAGGGTATCCTCATCACTTGAGGGTAATAAGGGTATGCCAATAACTGGATTGAATAATGAATGGTAAACTTACAGTAAAATGATTGACATAAAACTTGCTTAACTATTGGAAGGCGCAAAGGTGCCAATAAACAGAAAATTAGACCAGAAGGGGGTCCAATAACCGATTTCAAACTAAAAATGCAATAACACCGACAGGTAATGCTCAGTACACAAATGGACATGGCAGACCTTAAACGACAGGTGACAGGGTACAGATGGGAAACACGGAGAGCATAGGGAAAATGGAGAATAACACACACTATGATACACAGTAGATGAGGCAGATAGGAGCAAGGTTGTACCCAAGCAAAATACAGGAGAGGCTAGAAAGAGAAATTGCAACACTTACAGGGGCGAAGAGAGGCTACGATCCACAAACACAAGCTACAGAGAAACCTTTTGAGTTGGCAAAACATAAAAAACATTGAGTGATGGATAAATTGTGTGTGCTGATGGTGCATCTTGTATGTTGAGAGGACAGATGAGAGAACATCATGAGCATGAAAACAGATGTGTGGGAAGCAAATTGGTGAGGTGATGTTACTGGTCATGACAGTGGTCAACTCGGCTGAGGAAAAATGATCCCAGTCTGCTTTTACACAGCAATGCGGTTTGATTGAAAAAGAGGCTTGGGGGGAAGAGGTCTCCATTTGGCTGCTTGCCTACGTGTAATTGGGACATTTTCTGAAAGGAAAGGTGTCCATAACGTCCTGAGCTGGATGGCACAGACTGGCTCCTGCAGTTTCACCGACCTGTAGCCATTAAGGGCCATTTGAACCATCTCAGTAGAAAAATGCAGAGGTATTGGAAGTGCATCTTTATCCCATCAAAGGACCATGTTTGATTTTGACAGCACGCAGGAACTCTTTACCAGGGACTTTCAGGCAGGGGGTCTTGCAGTGTACTATAACACCACGACAATTAGAGATGTGTGTTTACCCAACGACCCCACTGAACATTTTCATCTCCGTCAGCCATCTTTGCACCTCATCTCCTGCACTCATTGAACTTTAGAAAATTTCACAAGTGCACGAGTGTTTTTTTAATCCAGCGCTCATCCTCTCGACTCTCCTGTGAACTTTCTACTCACTACTGTCTTGTACGCCTTCGTTTTCAGTCTGGCGGCTATTCTTCCTTCACAAGTAACCTCTGACAACCTTTCCTCTTGCTTGTCTGTTGCTTTGGTAGTTTCTCTTCCTTCCCTACCCTCTATCTCTGCCCCTTGCATCTGCTTCCATTTGAAAAAAGGCAGAGCTGAAAGTTTTCTCTTTCTGAAATAAGGACGACACTAATCTATGGAGCCTGGAGCACTCACTGAATGTACAAGTGTCAGATTCCTGCTGCTGCAATCGCGACATGTGCACTTAGATTCTGCCTTAGAATAATGCCGGTTATAATTATCCATCTTCCAGATACTGAGGAGAACTCCATTGATTATAGGGTGTTAATGTTGCCCGTTTGTTCTATGGGCATCATTACCTTTCTGCACAATTGTCGCTTGGCTGCCTAATTGATGTCTAATTGGTTGTAATTGGGGCAAATTCGGGAATCCATATCAGTTCCTCCAGGGTTGGACAGAGGGCCATTTTCACCCATAATCTTGACTTTTGTAGCTTGTTTATTCACCCAACTCGAAGCATGTTTCAGGCCCGTTTTTTTTTTGTGTGTGTAATGCAATGAAAAATTACGAATGTGAAATGTGTGTTCTTTTTGCAGTGTTGTACATCCAGACTGACTGAAACTCTGGTCAGCTTCCCATCTTTGAGTCGAGCCAAAAAATAACCCAACTTGATAGAAACTTGATGATGACACTGACTGCTTCGGTCGATCTCTGCTCAGTCTTTCTATGGCCTTTTTGACCATGGATCGCAGCAATGCCTTTCTTTGTCGGACTGACCCTATTATCAAGCAGCAGGGGACTCACACTGAGGTCTTCACTGGTTCTCGAACAACACACCCACCAAAAAAAATCGACTTCGTCAGATTTTCAGGGCTCACTTTATCCATTCCATTCCAATGAATGAAATATTGTAGGGCGAGACAGGGAGCTTAGAGTGGATTCAAAATGGACAGTGCAAGAAATTGACAGAGTGGCTGTAGACGAGATGTTCATTGCAGTGATTTTCACACAGTGACTTGACAGAAGGATGCTGGGGTGCAGTGGTAAAATGCCTGGATAATGTTTGGCTTACCCTACTCATACTGCAGATTCTATCTATGCTTTGGCCATTACCTTTGCTCAGTGAAATACCACATATTACAAAATTGTCCCCTGTTTAAGTTTCTTGCTCATTCTTTCTTTCTCTTCTCTTTCATATGCCTCTGCATATACAGTTGTTTGGGTGCAGATGAGTGAAGAAAAGAAAAGCAGGAGCCTGGCATCTTCTGTATGTCTCTGATTTCATCACTGCTGCTCTCTGATCCCTCTTACAAAGGTTGAGCAGCAATCACCGACCACAGAATATGTGGTTAAAATGTCCCTGCAGAGAATTCAATCTTGTGTTATTCCCATTGGACGCGCCTGAAATAACCCTGCGGGGAGGGTCTAGGTACAAGATGCATGGATCACCTTATCACCTCTGAAAAAAAACAGCATTCTGTCTCTCACCTGGGTGAGAAAATCCTCAAAGTACTGCAGCAACACCACGGTTTGATAAAATGGAAAAAACTGAGTGGAAGCTTGAGTTAATGGAATAAGATATAATTTAACTATGAAATAACAGTTCAGTAACGTACAGCTCAATGCCTAAAATTCATTTGAGCATCACTCTGATATCAATTCAGGAGGATTGTGGCACAAAAACAATTGGGCATCACAGGTTTGACTGCACTTTTGGATTTGAGAGCAAAGAGATATTATCAGCAGAATATTAATTGTACATTTATGACACGCGCATAGGTACTAATTGTCCCTTATTGAAATAACAACAGACCACAGTCAGACCGCTCAAAGTTAAAATGAAACAAATTAGGGTTAGGGTTAGCATTACAATTCCCTTTTCAGTATCAACCCGGCAGCATTACAATTCCATTTTCAGTACCAATCCATTTCAGGTCCCACATCTG
>OMPJ01009564.1:44016-72943 GCA_900312935.1 Carapus acus
TCAGGTCCCACATCTGTACCTGCCATAAAGAGTTTGGAGAGAGGAAATGTGGTGCAGGGGATTTCTGGATATCACCCAGATGCATTTTGGGATGGAGAAAAGCTAAATAGCCAAATAAAGTCTGATGAACAAGACACTGATATGACCCTAGCAGTAAGTGTAGTTACAACAAGTAATAAATGTATCAAGCAGGCTAGATAACGTTTCCATACACAGGCTGATTGACTCGACAAACAGAAGAAATTGAATTTATCTGGGTATCTAATCTATCACTGCAACCCACAGGTGCGAAACTGCACTACTCACAGTAGATTACCTCACCCAAAATATGCAGAATATGTCTACGATCACAGAACATGATTGTTCCAACATGTGGTTCTCTCTACACATCTCTCCACTCAGTGTCAAAAGTTAAGACACAAAATGAAATGAATATTCCAAAACAGAAATTAAAACATTTTAACCAAACACTGTTTTTGTAGCAACGTCTTTTTTACTGTGTTTTGTTTGTTTGTTTGTTTGTTCCTAATTAACCTGGGCAATATTTGTGGATAAAATAGCAATAATACATGGAAAAAATCTATCAGAGAGAGAAATGGGTGAAAACAAATGGTTGGAAATGTACCTAAACTTATTGCAGAAACCAATCTGAAAGACAAATTGGATGATCGTCAGAAATAAGAATTCAAATGAGACTTTAAGTCGAGAAAATTGTAGGCCTGAGACGGAATGCATCATTTTATGTTAGTGGTTCCACATCAATTGTGTTAAATCAAATCATGAAAATGTACCGATTGAATTAAGCAGGACGTCATTCCTGCGTCATTCATTCATTTAAGTATAAGGGCCAGGTATGGTGACCTTCAGGAACATGGGACCCAGGCAACAACAGATTGATTCAGGAGTAAAGTAGGATTGCGTGGGGAATGAGGAAATGATGACCACTTAACTGACCTTGGGGTAATTATGCAATAAGGGAGCTATAGGGAGGCAGTGTGTCTGAAACAGATGACAGACCTCTAGACACAAGAAACCTCTCATAAATGTTCCAGTTTTACGCTTTAAAATATCACAAAGGCAATGATCAGTAAGGGCTCAGCACCACTCATGCCAAATGTATGTATTACATACTCTTTTTTCCCACAGTGTATAAAGACATCTGTGGATGAGCTGGGACACATCATCGGTGACGTTCCTCTCAGTAGCCCATCGGGCGTTTTCGGTCTTTCAACATCACACCCTCCCTCAGGTGACGCAGCTGGGGCTGATCAGACCCCAATTTGTGTCCCAGCAGCAGTGGCCCACTTTTTAGACCTTTTCATCCAAAGTCACCTGGAGGCTCTCTCAGCAGCCTCTGTGGTGGACTTTGTGGCTCTCCTCTTTGTGGCTCCTGTGATGGTGAGAACGGTGCTGGCTCTGCAAAAGGAGCGGGCATCAAAGCCGCATTCCACCTCAACAGGCTCGCAGTGAGTTTTCCAACCTCTTCTCAGGCAATCCTCCATTAACTCCTGGTGCTTGAACCCTTACTCTAATTGACATCACCATTGCGCTCCTCACCGAAGACAACTTGCATTGAGGAAGCAGATGTCAGCACCACAACTGGTGTCAAGAAGGTTAGTATTATGTCGAGTGAAGTCAATTTAAATTGTACAACGCAAAATCATAACAGAAGTTATCTCAAGGCGCTTTACAAAATGGAGCAGGTAGTGCTCCTCAGAATGTAAACAGTCAAGGTCTATGGGACGGACACACAGAGACTGCATGGCATACCCAATCATCTTAAGTGGTGGGTGCTGATCTTTACTTCACAGTATTTACCTTTTGTGTGTTAACTGATGAGTAATCTTCCACCCTCACAAGGAATATTAGCATGGTCCTCCTATGTCCCATAAACAGTTTGCTGGATAAGCTTGGAGGTAGATTTTGGCTAGTCCTATGTATTTCTGATCCATCCCCTCCTCTTATATCTTTAATAGGCACATTAATCATGTACTGTGGTCAATGCCAGATTGATGAGCTTGGAGTGCAGGAGGCTAGACAGACATTGGAGGTATGTTGAATTCTGACTTTAATATGCCAGCCGCTGGCACAGTGTGGAATTTCCATTTACTAATTTTGTAGCTGCCTACATATAGCTGGTATTTTAATTAAACATCTTTCCTCCACAGAGTCATCTGCTCTGGCTATGCTCATGTCTGTGTTATCATCCCTGCCGGCACATAACATCATGAGTTCATTGAGCTTCTGCACAGTTTGTGTGGGTAGGTATTTTACTGATCCATTTATCTACTGATCCAATAAATTTAAAGGCCCAGCGGGTGAAAGAACAGATCAGGAGCAAAGGGATGAGAAAGCAGAACTAGAAATACAGAACATTGTAAATTTCTGAATACTTGAGTATGAAAGCAGTGTGATTTAGAGAGCACTTGGCCGTACTGTGTTTGCAATCACAAGGTACACATGCAACTTTGAGCAAAGTATTACCCCCTGACTTTAAACAGCCAAGCTGTATCCTTAATTGGTTTGTGTATATTCATTATGTCCGTAAAGTTTATACGTTGGTTTTTCCTTTTCCCAAGACAAAAGGTGTTTCATACCTGACAGTTTCGGCGTTCGCACATCCGCCTTCTTCAGAAACGTCACCCGTGGTCTGCCGACACTCGAAACACCTTTTGTCTTGGGAAAAAGCAAAACCAACGTGTATCCTTAATTTTAGCATGAATATAGACGTAATAGTCTTCAGTAACCACATAGCAAACTTTATGGATGGGTGCCTCACTGTCTCACTACAAATATAAATGCAGGCAATGGACAAGCTGTATTTGTAATGCAATCTGCAACAGTGCAGGTAAATCAAGAATTGCTCTTATTTACTTTCTGAGTGACGTCCCAATGAATGTGATAACAGATGCGCAGAATTCCCCTGCCAATAGATTTAATTTGTAAAAATAATGTTGATATGTAGTTGTAGCTGATAGAGGTTTGAAAAACTGTAGTGTCTTTTCTTGTTCCACACTGGCCTATAGCCACCAGTCTGCCAACACTCGAACAGTGCAAACAACTGTTGACCCTCCATGATTAGAGGGGAAGAAGAGGGAGAGAGACACATTTTCTCCTCAACAGCCAATCAGTGATAGGGCAGTGACCAAGCACAGCCAGGGGCGTTGTTTTCTTCCTCATCTGCGACCAACCTCTGCTCTGCTCCTGACCAAAACCTGATGCACCTCACCAATGACCCTCCACCTTATGAACAGTGGAGCAACACTCACAGCACAGCAAACAGAGTAAAATCAACACTACATTCGATCGCATCAGCTGAAATACTAGGTTAAGATTGCAGTGATGCGAAACATTCAATCAGAGACAGAAAGAAGGAGAGCGAAGGACCTCTTAAAGACATTTGTCATCTGCTCTTTACCATGGATCATCAGGCCACACACCCTGATAATGACCTGCTTGTTTGCCTCGTCAGTCAGCAGTCAATCTAATCTCTATTTTGCTCTGCACTGACATACCAAACTGAAGTTGTGGGCCTGGCCCTTGCTCCTGATGGTGATGGCTGTGGCCATATATCGTAAGTACTGGGTGTGTGAGGACAGGTAATTTCACTTTCTTCCATAAAAGCTTGTAGTTAAATGTTGAGCAAACACTGCTGCAATTTCAACAAGTGTAATTAAACTCTCAGAAGGGTAAGTCATGGCTGAAGTCAACATGAACTTTTTCATCACTTCCCTTAAAATGCTGAAAAGGCTGTTGCAGGTGAGGAGAAAGTTAATGCCCCCCCGCAGCACCACACCACAGTGCTAATTAGCAATAGCATAATGGCCACAGTTCTGCAGAGGTGTTGATTAACGTGGTTGTCAACGCACCATGTTACCTCCTTGTTGTCTCTGACTAATGCATGTATTGTTTGTAGCACAGATCTCAAAAACTGTCAGGATACCTGTCGTGAAATAAGCTCATGTCTGTATCCTGATCTGTGTTCCCACCTTTTGCTTTGAGCACCTGTTTGCTATTGTGGCTGATTAGGTTTTGTGTCTTGGTTGGTCTGATTGTTGCAGTAAGGAAGTTTACCAGCGTTGTTTCTTCCTCCTCTTTGAGAACCTGAAAGTTTCGATGCTGGACCTGGGCTCTCTTTGCCTGCCGTTTTGGATCACCTGTTTGTACCTGTCTGCCTGCTTGTTGCCCTTTATTGACCCTGTTTGTCTTTGGATTCTGATTTTGCCCTTTTGAAATGTGGAATTAAATTTTGCGAGTGGACTCATCTGTGTTCTGTAATTGATTCCTGCCTGGATCCTGACAAAAACATTCTGGTCAAAGTTTAAACCCACAAACACAAGACATGGAGGATATAAAATAGACAGTGTGTCAATGGCGAGACACTGTGTGACTATAGAATATGCAATCCAGTTGGTCATATTCTATTTCATTGACAAGATAGATTAATCAACAGTCGTCGGTCTCAGCCCCAATTTGCACACAGCTTTTGAAAATATTCAGACACATCACAATATCACCTCAAAAACAAAATGCAATAAAAGGTAAATAGCACTAAAAATGTTACCCTAAAACCAAACCACAAACAAAGCATCACAGATCTGTGTAAAAAATGTCCTCAGGTGATATGATGATACTTCTGCCACACATCGTCACTTGCTTTGTGGCGATTTGTGCAATGGGCTACAATTGAAGTAATTTCTCCTTTTGGACAGGAGGTGACAATAGCAACTGTTGGGTTACCAAAGGCTCAAAGTCCACATGTACTATGAGCAGGGGAATTCCTCTCCCATGTTGGGATGCTGTGTGACAAATGATCACAGTGCTAGATTCTTACTGGCATTCTGTAACCATCATTCAATTATGCAGATTTCATTAACTCTTCCTACACCAACATTTTATTAATATCTGCGATTTTAAACACTCTGTGGGCATATAAGACATATTCTCTGGAGGACACTCGTTTTCAGAGATATTTCACTGCCATTTCAGTTGGATTGGGATGATCAATGGATCGATCAGACATTTAACTGCTGGGACAGTAGCTGCAAGGTAACACCTGACTCCAATAATCATATCCATATGAGGACTAGCAATAGAGGTTGTTTCTGTACAAAAATGTATTCTAGCAATCTCACATTCTGAATTGACTGGCATACAAATTCTACAAAGACCTTATTTATAGATGTACCTGATAACACTGCTGCTCCAACAGTCTCAGATGAATTTAGTTTCTGATTGGATTGATTTGCTTACATGCGTCAACAAGTCACTTGCTGTAAGAGTTTAATTCCACATAGAATTGCAGGAGGACTGTGAGGTGAGGAGAATGCTAGAGTTTAGAAGAGGATTCTTAAATTAAGCAGTTTTCAATTTTGCCCCATACAAGGTGCATTGTTATTTGTGAGTCACTCTTACTCATATGCTGCTCCTACAAAACAGCATGAGAGCTCATTGAGAGCATTTAATAGCAAATTTCAGATAGAGTTGTCAAATGCTGGCATATCAGCATTCGACACACATACGCAGGCACACACGCAGGCGCGCACGCACACACACACCCGGGCACACAAACACATTCACGAAAACACGCAAGCACACACACACACACAGACACACACATCTACTGCCCCCCACAAAAGGGGCGCAGTGTGACAATGACAAAACCTTGGTTTCTCAGTCTATAATTTTTTTACAACTCTCATAACCTGCACACCATTGAGCCATAATTCCATGTTAGATCCCAATTAAAAAGTGTGAGTTCTGATCAAAAATGTCATTCCCTATGAAATCACAAGTCTTAAAACATAAATGTTAATGTTCTCCAGAATTTAGGCCACCTTTCATCATACAAAGATAACAATAACATTGTAGGAGAGGGGAGATGTGTGACATGAATAAATCAATGGCAATTGTGTCTGGGAGCATGACTATTGAACTGCCACTGTACTTTGACAGCAGAGAGGGAAGAGCAAGATTTTATGACATTTTTATGTTCATTGTGAAGAAAAAAGAAACACTGCTGCCAGAATGGTTCCCCTACACTGTTGGATGCTGCCAGTGGGCGTCAATAGCTCACAGAGGTCTGCAGAGAAGTCATCTCCTGGTCATGCATACACAAATACCTACAGCTTTGTCTGTTTGTACAACAAGTTCAACATTTACTTGGGCACTGTGGAATAACATGGTAAATATGTGGAAGAGGGGAATGGTGTTGATCTGGCAGTGTCACTGATAGTGCAGCTGAATAGTGGATGTAAGACAACAAGGGAAAATCACTTACATATATGCTGCTGCCCTCCTTTCCCACACTCTGATTCATTTCTTTTGGATAATTTCTTGAGTCAGCAACAATAAAACAATTGTGCATTATGCAACAACAAAATGTAACGCAAGCATTCAGGAGTCGCTCATTGTGTGGGTCATTACATCTTAGCAGAAGCAATAGTTATTTTTTTCAAAATTCATTCATTTGCACAAAAACACAACATCATTTTTGCATTTTTACGTCATAAAGCCAGAACAAGGACTGCATGTCACAATGACTCAAATCATGAATGTAACTCTATTCTTTAATGAGACTAGTTAGAATTTTTGTTTTTTGCAGACTGTCTTTCCATAATCTAACCATCCGTCATAGAACTGAAAGATGGTTACAACGTATATTTCCCTATGTTTATCCTCATTTTGCTAAGGGCAGCATTTTAGTGATTTTATTCCAATTATCGAAAATAAAGTTGTGATTAAATCAAGGCTTGGCTGTGACAATCACATGATGTATTTACATATGTTACACTTTAATATTACAAATAATATTTCATGACAACCTCCATTCATGCTCCAAGTGATGATGGTAAAGGGCACTTTGCTGTTTCAGTTACAGTTACAGTGCATTTACTGTGTGTCACTGCTATATGGTGCAGTACCATGTGGCATTGTAGTTTCCTGCACGACAGTGTAGTGTGGTGTGAGTGCTGTTGTGAGCTTTAGAGCTTTGGATTTCTGGCTTAAATGTTTGTGTTTGTCTGTACTGTTCATCATATCACCCGCTCGAGGACATTGGCTGATCAATGCTCTGCACTGAGAAAATCCAAGAATCCCACAGGTGGAGGTTATGGACTAATTCATGAACAGTATCTTAACAGGACAAGTTTTGTATATCCTGCCTACCCTAAGGCCTACTCTTGATTCCATCCAATCCCACTTGCTCAAGTCCCCTCCTCTGTTTGAGCAAAGGGAAATGTGTCTAATGACATTTATTACACGGCTTGTGTGAATGCTCAGTTCTGATTGGCCGTTATTGGTCATGTGAGCAGTCATTATTTTCGTATAATGACCGCTCGACTATCAATAACGGACCGCTGCAAAATCAAAGACTCAGAGTTGAACTTCCTGCATTCATATCAATCCGCGCCAAAGCGTTTAGTTCCACTCTGGATTGTTTACGTACTGTTGCCCGCGTCACGCTTTGTCACGGAACAAACATGTGCAATTTAAAAATCATTTTCAGCATATTTGGGAAGTATGAAACTTTCGATGCGTGGGTAGGTATGATACGTGTACTTCAAGCTGCAGCTACAAACACACGTCGGCAGAAGTGACAGAAGCGCAAATGTAAAAGCAGAGTACCTGTAGCCGTTACGGCTCTATTTTCTTGCGAAGACGAAAGTATCGTAGCCTACACTTTTGCAGAAAAATGAAAGTAGCCTTGTTATGAACTATTTCTGACAACTGTATTATTCATTAATGTTTTAAGCCGTGTAATAAGCGCGATAATGCCCTTGTTGTCGGTCACCTTGAGGTGTCCTCCCCCAGCCCCCCGCTTCGCGTCGGGTGGTGGGGGCACCTTGAGGTGATTATCAAGCAACAATGACCTCCGAAGCGTACATTATCCCGTACATATTCAGCAACACACTGAACAACAGGAATCGGCAAGCACAATAATCTCCTCTGGTATCTTCTGTGAACACAACTTCTAGGAGAGTTTTTTGGACTGGAGGGCACTTCTGACAGTTTGTTTTGGTATTTCTAATTTGTTAAATGTTTCATGTTTGCCATAAATGCCAACATAACCGCAATAACAGTGACCATCACCAAATTACAGTTCTGTTGCCTGTACTCTTCAATCAAAGCTGCATTACATGCAAGCTGTTGTGTTTTCTAACTTGTACAAATAGTTTGGGGCTCTGGCATTGAGAAGAATGAAATGCACCTTATCAGCCAAATGCATTGCAACATTAACAAAAGTAAATGCTGGCTTCTGAAAGCTAGCACAAGGTCATTTCAAATGGTTTCCAACCTTCTTTTAGCATCATCGACAACACAAGTACGAACATCTACCTCTTGAAACTATAGTTATAATCAAGGCCTCTCCACTACATTCATTTGTTATTGCAGGGAACTCACATCTGACAATGTCCTCACCAATCTGTACACACAAAATATGATGCAACAAATTACTTGTCATTATCTGGGACAATGGGCAACGTTAAAGAAGCACAAACTCAACAACTGAGCTTGCAATTACAATTACTCACGATTCCTCCGATTCACTGATGAAGGGGGTGATGGCTACAATCGTGGTGACTAACAAAGCATAAAGCAATCAGAACTAGCAATTGGAGGCTGCCGCCACATGAGGAGGGCTAACTAAGTACCCCCTTGAGAAAGAGACAATCAAAGTAAATGAACAGACCTCTAATCACATTACACTCAGCTTGGACCTACAAACAGTTAGTGCCGCATTGTTCGTTCTGTGCTGAAAATGGTGATGCACATAACAAACAAAGCCCAATGAAAATGTCACGTGACATCATTTATCTGTCAGTTGGCGTAGGGCCACACTGTTCAAAGCAACACTGGCCATTTTGAAATTCTGATGAGTGTACAAAGGTGCCAAGTGAAGATGGTTCAATCTCCCCTGAAGGAACCGAGAATGTGTGAAGCATCTCAGGCATTCTTCCACATGGCTGACTCTAGGACTGAAGTTCTGTTTGGTACTACATTGTAATAAACTGAAGCCATGCTCACTGCTATTAGCAGCTGGATAGTGCAGTGGTTAAGTCCAGGAGACAGGGGTTCGAATCCCAGTCAGGGCGAACACCCAGTAAGGGTCCTTGGGCAAGACCCCTAATGCCAACACGCCTACCTGCATGGCGCCCCTCGAGGCGACGTGTTCGCTAGCCCCTTGTTGTTTGCTTCTCTACGTGCAGGGCAGCAAGTAAGAATCTCATTGTGCAGGGAAACCTGTTTCTATATACTGTGCATATGACAATAAGGCTTGAATGATTATTATTATTTGGGTGAAGTGTGTTCAGAGTTTATTGATTATGCTGCTTCTCGCATTCACATCTATGAAATTAGCAAGGTTTTGTTAGGTGTAATTGTAATGATCATAGCATTCTGTCATCTTCACAATGAGGCAACAGAGTGTCTTAATATTGACTCTTTGAAGCCAAATATAGAGTTAACAACCTGGGTACAGCAATTTCTTCACAAACCCCTTGGCCCCTGCAAGAGCCCTGACTGAATGAGTCCCTTACTTAACTATCCTGATCCAATTCGCCAGAAGTCTTGCTCTCCGTGTCATGTCTCCCCTGCCCTTTGGACGAGTTATGCAAAGTATCTGCAAAAATGTGCAGACAGCGACTACGTTGGAGCGAGTGCAATGAGACTGCAAGGTTCAAGTCAGAGATTAAGTGACACTAGAGGTAGAGCTGAGGACACACTCAAAATGAGAGCCTCACAGAACAAAGCATTGAAAAGTCCTCGGACAAAGTAAATCAAATTTTTTTATGTACATTAGGGTGAAAGTCGCTCACCCTTCACCACCTATTGCTGTTCTATTCTGTCCGATGCAAGTGTTTACAAGGCAAATTATCATATTCTGAATCAACATCACCCTCTGCAGAGGTGTAAGTGGGGTAAGGCAGTCCCCAGAGAAGACGTCTCAATCCACACCTGTGTAAAGACCTGATATATGATGTTAAACTTGACCTTCATGGTGGCCTTGGGTGATTGTGTCAACACAATAAAAAAGTTGTAGCAAATTGGACATGACTACTTGTTGGGAATCATATATCGTTCATAATGAAAGTGAAGTGATTGACAGCTCTTCCTCGAATTTCTCTCAGAGCATTTTCCGCTAAAATGGTGTTTGCTCTCAAAGTTGTATAGAGCACTGTAAATGCTCTGCTTTCTAAACCGCCTGAACTGAAAAACTGATGCTCTATCTATTTACTGGCCTTTTGGCGCTGCTGTGGCTAAGTCTGATTCAGTTATCCCTGTAAGGTCAAGTTTTCTTGAATAAGCCCACTTCCTGTAACACTGCTTAGGTTTCCCTCACAAACAGAGAGTGTTGGCCGAGCACACCTTCAACCTCTGTTGCAGCCACATTGAATTCTACAGTATATTTCTGCGCCTTACCCACAGGAAATGATGTTTTTCGTGGTGAGTAATGTTTAAAGTGACAGGATCAACAAGAAGCATTATTTCATTTAATGCTTAACATTAGCAATTAGTCAGTGTAGATTGTTTGTTGTTTTCAATATTGGAGCAATACTGAAGAGAAATGACCTGCCGTGGTGACCCCCAAAGACAGCAGCTGTAAGATAAAGAATAGCAGAGACGAGGAAGCCCACAATCTTATTATCTATAGTTCTACTTCCCTCTATGTATCAGTTTGACTTTCCTCTCCTCGCCTACTGTTGGAGTATAAAGGTGTGACAGACAACGATTCCCCTGAAAATGTCCGCACCACTGTTGCTGGGCACCAATATTGTCATTGTGTGCTCATTTGTCAACACATTCCTTGTCTTCTTCAACGCTGTTTCTTCAATGACTCCTATTTTCATAGTAAGCATAAAGACAAACTCAGGTCAAATAGTTTGGTGAAAAACTTGGCAAAGACTGACTCTGAAAACAATAGAATGTCAGTTTTTAAGATAAGATAAAATAAAAAAGACAAGAGACAAGAGTTCACTCCAACAATGGGAAAACGGTGGCATTACAACAAAAAGGCTGCTGAAAAATGTAGAGCATGCAAGAAGAAGTAAAGACATATTTACAGTAACTTTACATGACATGATGTTTATATCAAAGGAGCAGAGAGCAGAGATAATGGTTATGTGGGCTGATACAACAGATTTTTAGCACTACTGGCTCTTCCCAACCCGTGCACAGACTGTTTGAGACCCTCGCCCCTGGCAACAAGTAGAGGGCCATCAGGACCAAAACCTCTCAGCACAAGAGACGGTTCTTCCCCTCAGTCACAAACATCATAAACTCCCTCTCTCCCCCAAGAACAAACACTCACAGACGCTGCTGACAGACTCGCTGACTCTCTTGCAGCTGTCACCTCGCACACTCCACGGCTCTCAAACATTTGCGATGGAAATATACATTCATACACAGTAAGGTATATTTGGATACTGACACAAATGTTGCAAATTTAGCTGTTTCTCCAAAATTGTTCAACATACAGCTATATGACGACTACAGACTTTAAGTGCAGACTCTTGTCTTTACAATGTAGTCACATATCAAATGGAGTAGAGCAAATTGGTTATTTTTTGATTGTCTAACACTTGGCTGAGAATCCTTTGAGGGCAATGACCGCTTAAAGTTAGGAACCCATGGACATCAAACACTGGGTTTATGCCTTTCTGAGGTTTTGCTGGGAGTTAACTGGCCATCTTCAGTTATTGCTTGTTTGTGGGCCTTTCTGCCATATGTTTTCCCTTCAGCAAGCGAAAAAAGAGGATGCACCATCAGAGTGAAATCTGACGGCTGCCTTGGCCATTGAAGAATTTTACACTTCTTTGCTTTTGAAAACTCCTGGATGCAGCATCTGTCTTTTGACACATCATCAAAAACACCATTCATGGCTACTGGAAGCCAGGAGTGCCCACGCCATTACACTGCCTCTCCCACGTTTCTATGCTGTTCTTTGGCTGCAAACCATCTGCAAACTCCAGGTTCTGGTACAGATTATCTTAGTTTCTTAGCTGGTTTCCCTACTTTTTCAGGTGGTCAATGGTTTGCTTTTAGATGTCATCTCTTCATGGGAGCCTTAAATCCTAATTAACCCTTTTCCTGGAGAGTGGCTTTCTCATGAGTGGATATTGTGAGGGCGTTTTTCTTAACCATGTACAGGGTACTGATATCATCCTTCCATGAGGTGTCCTGCAATCAACTTAAGATCTTTTATCTGCTTTATTGGTGATGGTTTTATGAAGGAACAGCTGATGCATGAAACAACTGTTGTGTCAATTGTCTTATTAATTTTTTATCTAAAAAGCTGCCGTTTCAAAAGCCCTTCCTCCAGTTGGGATGTGAATACGCTGGAAGGAAGCCGAGAGTTTGCACTTTAAGTCCAAATTGATTACGGTCAATGACTGTAACTGACATCAGTTTTGGTAGTCAGCTTGATTAACGAAACCTTTTTCGATGTCCAAATTTATATAGATCTACGTAACTGGATGTTTTGCACAGGTAAAGCACAACCTGTATAGTGTTATTCCATCTTTGATCAAGGGGAATCTATGGATTAACATGATCTTGGTCTGCTCTGCTTGGTCTGCTCTGCTTCTGACGTCAATGGTATAGATGGACAGATTGGAGGAGTCCTGAAAGCAGCCAAAAGCTGTCTCTGAATCATGATGATTTGGTGGACAGTGACTTGTAGTGCCTCCCTCAGGGCAGGAGTTGGAAGAGGCAATAAGTAAGGTGTCAGCAGTGAATGTTGTAACAGTGACAGTAACACTTTTTGCTATGTGGCCAGGATGTGCTACACTTAACACATCATGGTCTTTCAAAGATATATCATCCTGGCAACGTGAACTGATAACATCATGACACCTGTGCAGTTTAGTTTGCTGTTTACCATGTAAGCGTGAGTTGCCTTGTGGCTTGGTTTTGCGGCAACAACTCTGTTATATCCTCTCTCTCTACCTCTAAAACACTGTCTGTGTGTGTTGTCGATGTGTATTTTGCATTTGTATCTTAAGTAACTGCAACAAATGGTCTTACACAAACCATTGCCATGACAATATCATACGCTGAGAAAATGTCATGAGCACATTTTTTTTGTTTCAGATGAAGTGAAATAAAAATGGAAAACTAATATGAGGCATACTGTATATCATATTGTCGATAAATACATATACATAAGTATACATATTCACACACATATTTATTTGTTTGTTTATATATATATATATTAATGGTCTTAAAAGGGTCTTTTGATCTTTTAAATTGAAAAATATACAGACAGAGGCAAAACATTTGATTGAATTAAGGTGCACAGACCTAATTCTGGTGTCAGTTTCCAATTTCATGTACCACGGTAACTGATTAGCTCTGAAATCTGAATTGCTGAAGTGAGTCATTTCACTCCGTTCACAGAATCACAGAAAGTCGTACTAATCCATATCTCCTTATCTTATTAGTCATCAGTGATCAGTAATCATACAGCTGAGCAAACTGTGACCTCAACATAATTAAATTTCAATTTGCCGCCATGAATGACAAAGTGTTAAACAATCTCAGTTTTAATAAATAGTACACACATACTTTATATTTTTGTATTTTTATTACGCAGGCAATTCGGGCGAATGTTTTGAACCACAATTTCCATTAATGCACAAATATTTTCGGTGCAGAAAATAGTAGTAGTAGAAAATTAGTACTTGTAATCATATCACCTTATTGTGATCAAGGTTGGAGAGTCTAGACATGCGAAAAAAGACTATGTCAAAATAGAGATATCACAAGTAAAACTACCTCAAATGTCCACTCTCTGATCATTTCTTTCCTGTTTCCCACAAAACTAAACCGTAAATAACAGTATGTAAGAGATGAAGGCCCAAATGAATCAGCGGGTGGTCAAAATACACCTGCAAGCCTCTGTAGCAACAAGACCCCTAGTGAGATGAAAGACTCTTTGTTTGAGTGCAAAAAGCAATATAGATGATTTTGAATCAGGCATTAATTTGTTGAGAACATGCAAGCAATGCGTAGTTCAACAATTTGATGTCAACGTTAATTAGTTTCATGTAGAATGAAGGCACTTTGTGCATGGGTCACACGTCTGTGAACACAAACAGTTTGCCTGCTTACGAAAACACATTCTGACTGTAAACAGACAGCCTTATCTGGTCTGGGCCTCTGTGAGTGTGCTTTTCTCCTTGTGTATTCATTCTGCTCTGCGGTCCAAAAAAAAGGTATAGAAGTGTGCCTGATGAAAAGCGAGTAAAGGAGAGCATCTTACACTAAAAGGAACTTTTTCATATGAGCCATATCTTAGGAATTCACTAATTCTAATCATAAACTTTGAGGGCATGATTACCCGCTTTTGTTCGTAACGATAAATTTTAGTCATTTTCAAATATATGAATGCATGAATACTAATCTTCACAGAGTGCTCTCACAAGGAGTTTTTTTTTTTTTTTTAAAGAAGGAAGCGAGGGAAGCTATGAAAAGGATGAAGCTGATTCGTCTGGATGACATACATGCCTGTGGACATGAGGCCATGTATGGGCCTAAACTCATGCATGTGGCTGTGGCTGATGCTTGTCAGTCTTGTTGCTCTTGTTGTACCTTGTTGTACCAGTCTTGTTGTACCTCTACCCACGTTGGTAACAAGATTGGACAACAATAACAATGTCACGAGCAGATAGAATTACAAATGTTGACCTTTCCAGTACAGACAGATCACTGGTCATTGATCACTGTAGCAACCAATTTTCAAAGTGATGTGTCCTGCCACATAAAAATGAATTCACACATTCTACAAAATGTGGCTTTCCACTTCAGCTATCCAGCATGCGTTGGCCAATAGTGCTCCAATATTCTGAAATTGTTATCAAATCCTACTGCTGAGAGGGCCACGGGAGCACAAGGTGGACAAGATATATTTTTTCCGTATTAAATGAAGCCCAAAAACAGCGATAGTGTGGGTGAAACATCGGCTCTTTTTTCATCAAATCTCAAGCACACATTTTATTCCCTCCCACAGACTGCATGGTGTGTAGATGAAGCTTTCAGGTGCAGACCTGCCTTCTTCGTAACAAAATATTTGGAGGTCACTTGAGGTCACTGAATCTGTTATCACCTGAGGTGAATAGGTGGTGAGATTTATGCCATGCTATCTCTCTTAGTGATCTCAACACCTCACATGTCTTTATTGGTTATTTATTGCATTGTCTGTTATCTCTTTGAGTTCAGGAATTTGTTAATCTGAAAGTATGTATGAATTCTCATGAGTCAAAATTCTGCAAGGTACTGTGGGAGTTTTTCTGCACCCAAATTTCTGCCATGACCTTGTGCTAACATGAAGAATGCCGAGCAATTACATGCACAAACAAATTTGTAATATTACTTCAAAAATATGATCCGCTTTGACCTTTCAAACTAAAATCCTTGCTAGTCTAATGTCTCAACAAATGCTTCAAATTACAAAATATCATTGGTTAATTCCGCTGGCATAAAGACAAATACAGTGGAGGTGTCAAAATCATATTTTTGGTGCCCTGATTAAGTACAGTGTGGATGTTAAATGTAGGTAGATACTTGATCCGTTGATCTTAATTTCGTTGTGCCATGATTCTCTTGTTATGTTGCACAATGACAATAAAAGCATTCAATTCTGAATGTGGCACTTGTGATAACTCACTTCAACTGCGATAATTAATACAGTGAAATTTAATGTGATATTTGCTGAAAAACAAGCAAGGTCTTATTTTTTCTGGTTTTGGTCAAATTGGTCCTTTCACTCACCATATACTGTATCGGTAATTAATCACTCGCAAAAATTACACGTTGCTATCAAATTATTCTTATTCAGGCTTACAAATTAATTGGTGTTGCTTGTGCAAACAGATGTCCAGTCATAATTTCAGATGTCCAAAGTATTTTCTTTGGAGACTGGGTGCTGTCAGAGGCATTGCAACAATATCAAGTGTCAAGAATGTAGAGGACCACAGTATTTTGTCCAACCACAAAGAAATTCAAGCAAGTCAGTGACTACAGTGGATCTCAGTCACGTAAAAAAACACATAAAATATCTTCCAAAAGAGAGGTTGGTTTGATATGTGAGTCAGCTGTGAATCAGCTGACTTTTAATGTCACCTGTCACTTTAAACGTCACGTGTCAGTTTCAATGTCAAGAAAGATTGTTGCCATTTTTTAACACCCACTTCTTCCCTCTAACACAGTCATGTAAACTTTGCTTCTTCTCCCTTTGTCTTAAAGATTGTGAAACAGTTGCTATGTGAATCTCCACATTGATAATCACGATTATTGGTACTTGATTTGGAATTTTTGTGCAAATTAAATTCCTCATAATCAAAATGAATATATTCAAAATGGACTAGCTGATTTGAGATGATGGTGTTGCTTAAGAAATTCTGGATTGTTTTTATGCATTATTGCGGTAAAATATCAATATAACCTGAACAAACCACTGAAATATCATCTCTCAGAGGAATTTGCACAATTACTGCAGGAAACATTAGTATTCTATACACAAGTAGTATAAGCAGATAAGAGGCCATTATAATGCGACGAAAGCAGCTTCAGTCAATTTGGTCTATAATTACCTTTTGACAAATGAGGTTTTGTAGTTAACGTTAGAAAAATTGTTAGAGAGTTCAGTGAGTAACGCTGGCAACTCTGTGTCACCTGTGTCCTTTTGTCATGTTCACACTGCGAGGCTGTGCAGATTAAGAAGATTTTTTATCTTTTGGGTAATGCATCTTGTTTACTTATTCACTGTATATGTGTGATGAGTGGTATGAAATTTAGATTCTGTATCACCTTACCATGTATAAACCAGCGAAGAAAAGGTCACTTTCTTGTGTAGTGTAGCTCTTGTGCTGGTCGCGAGCCCTAGTAAATGGTGAGAGATGAGTCAGGAATGGCCTCTGGCATAAAATGTTGGCTAGAAATAAACATGTGAATCACAAATAGGCGACTCTGGTTAATAATGACCGCCTCCAGTGCTGTCAGCCGATAGAGTGCAGGTGGAAACTATGCTACTGCTAGCAAAAGTCAAGATAGGAGAGGAAGTAAACTGGTTTGAGGGCAGTGAAAAGGATTGGTAAGAGTAAAGCGGTGGTGACTGTATGGAGGTGAGAGTAGGGACGTTCAATATAGGGAGAAGGACTGGTAAAGGAAGAGAGCTTGCTTGTACGATGGAAAGAAAGAAGGTAGATACGGCATTGTATTCTAGGTGAGCAGAATCACGTACAGGCTAATGAGTTTAAAGTTAGAAATAGGGGTGGTAATTTTGAATGTTGTCAGTGCGTATGCTCCACAGTTTGGATGGATGTAAGAGGAGAAAGAAGATTTCTTGAGTAAGTAGAGTGAAGTTATTGAAAATGTACCCAGAGGTGAGAGATTGGTCAGTGGAGCAGACCTCAGTGTGCATGTTGTAGAAGGGAACAGAGGGAACGAGGAAGAGGGTAGAGCATAGGGTGACCTGTAAGAGTGGAGGAGTGGGCACACAAGTAGATTATATCCAGTATGGAAGATGCAACTTGACTGTTAACTCATTAGCACCTTCCCATCTTTATCCTTTATTACCCAACCAGCTGCACATCTCTTCCAGCTTTTTCTCTCTGTTTAGCCACCAAATACAACTCCCCCTCTCCGTCCTTGCTTTCCAACCTCTCATATAACTCACCACATGCCTCTTCTTTTGCCTTCACCATAGCACTTTTTGCCATTTGTCAAGCTTTAAAGTAATCCTGTCTGCTAACTTCATCTCCCTGCCCATCACTCTTCTTTGCAAACTTCCTCCTTGGATGCTTTGTTGTACATCCTCATTCCACTACCAAGTCTCCTTGCCCTCTTTCCTCTGTCCAGGAGAAACACCACACATGTTCCTGCCAGTTTCAGTCACTAGCCTAGCTGGACTCTCCCAGTCATCTGGTCAATCCCCATGATTTCCTAAAGCTTGACCCAACACCTTCCTGAATCCCTGAAAGCACTTTTCCTCCGTCAGTTTCCACCATTTCATCCTCAGATCTGCTTAGTTTGTGTACTCTTTCTGGTGACTAAGTTCATCCTACACATCACCGTTCAATGTTGCCTTGCTACAATCTTCTCTGGCACCACCTTACAATCTCTGACCTCAAAATACCTGATGCAACTGTTAAATTTCAAAATTATGTGGCAAGGGAAGTAAGGAGAAAAAAACCCTCCATAAAGCAACTCAAGCATTTCTAGAACGACTGTGAAATTAATGAAATGCTAAGTGGTAAATGGTAGGTTAACACGCGCGCGCGGACACACAAACACACACACACACACACACACACACACACACACACTGTGGAAAACATTACACCTGACTGTAATTATTTAGTGAGATTTTGCTCAAAAACATTTGCCTGCCCTGGATGTTCTTTGCTTGTCTGCTGGCGGTTTCGGTCTCATATATATTTTTGCCTTCTGGTGGCTGTCCTTGCTATTGCTTTGAGACAGACCAGTTGTACCGAATGTACCTGATTTGCTTGTCAAAGTTGTAGTTCTTCCCTAAACATAGGAGCAGCCACTAAACTACCACAAATTGTCTCTCCTCAATAATCATCGCACAAATTGTTATGAAATGGACAGTTTCAAAGATATTATACCTTACTGAAGAAAAATGGGTTCCACATACAATTGTCCCTAATGTTCATACAAAAGCTAGGCAAACAACCAAAGGCTTTTAAAATCACCACCTCTATCAAGACCAAACAACCGTTGTGTCGCATTTTCACAATATCCAAAGCCAAACAAGCGAGAAATACAAAATGTGCTCCTGGGTCATCTGTGATTGTTTATATGCTACCAAATCAGCATCACTAGAGGCACACATTTATGGCTGTTACCTCTTCTTGTAATGCAGCTTTCTCACAGATCGGGCACCTGCAGAGACCTCTGTTTGCTCCCGATGGACTGAAATTATTTTCTTTGAAAAATGCACTCGCTCAGGTTCTTAAATGGTATGAAGATGTCTGGTTTGGAAGACTAGATGAAAGAAAATACTTGTGGAAAAAATGTGAGAAAGAATAATGGGTGAAAGTGTTGCGTGCTCCCCAGCAACGTTTAGAGAGAATGACCAATGAGCAAAAGCAGTCGATACTGCATAGGAGACCTGTTAAGCTAAAGCATATAAAAAAGAGTGGTTGCTGCAAAACACCACTCAATCTTGTATTGTTTCATTTTGTATAGTTTCCTCACATTCTTGAGCTCTTTTATTTTTCAGAGCACTTTTGTGCCACGCTGTATATATCGATTTCACTTGTTCATTCCGCTCACATCACAACACTCCACACTTGTTTTTTAAGTCTGGTGTGGTGTTGTTATTGAAACTGCGGAGTATCTGACACGTAAGTCATACCAGCAGTGTTTAACAAAGAATATATTGTCTTTCCTTTTCAAACGCGCATTGAGTAAAAACGAGAAAGATCTACTACACTGAAAACAAGTAACTGTGATACTATGACCAATAACTGGAGACTCGAGATTGGGCGTTGTATGCGAAATACAGAGCATACAATCGCGAAACATTGAACCTTCCTACTATTGCAATGATTTAAAGTGCAAAAGTTAATTTTAAGTGATAGATAATGAAGTTGTCAGCATTTATCATGCTTTGTGACACAGCATATCAACTTGACAGAACACGCAGAATTTGCGGCAGGTTCGAGCAACGACACCCGTAGGCTTGAGGAGATCCTGTTGACCAAATTCAGTGTGTGGTGATTAACGGGAGACAAAACACAATATTATCAACATTATTTTTGCTACATTGGCGCGTTGCTGCGTGTTTGAGCTCCGCCGCCGCAGAGGGCAGGAGAAGCGGGGGAGATTCAGGCTCCGGGGCGTCGCTACGAGCCTGCGCGGAGCCAATGAGAGTTCGGCGTCAAACTTTGTAAACAACAGCAAACACGTTGTTTTAAAGCTCGTCGGCTACGTTTTACTACGGGATGTCACGCCTAAAGCTGCTGCCGAGTCAGGCGGAGAGCTGCACCCGGTAAGTCGGCTCGATTTTTGCTTGTTTTTAAACTTGTGCGCGTTTTAGCATGGCAACGTAAAAAGTGGAGGGTACTGGCGTGCTCGAGCGTGTTTTTCTTTTTCGTTTTTTACTACTACTACTACCACTGCAACGAGTGGTACTACAAGTACTACTGCAACTACTGCAGTAGTTGTGGCGGCAATAGCAGTATTGCCGTGGTTGTTAGCAGTAGTAGTCGTAGTAGTCGTAGTAGTAGTAGTAGAAGGGGTGTGGGTAGTAACGTGCTGACCTGCGGGTGAGTGCAGTAGTAAAACTCTCCGCTCCCTCCGAGCCGTGGGTGCTCAACAATGGAGCAGCAGCGGTTTGATAACCGCGCTGCATTCCTCTACTTTCTGGTCGCGACCGACTGAAGGTGGGTCACGACACGGCCGCTGCCGACCCTCGGCACCGTCCGCTGCCCGGTCTGCGCCCACCTTAGATAACACCAGCCACCGTCACCTCACGGTGCGCTGAACAAAACAACGTTTCGTCGGCGTCGCCAGCTGTTTTCCTCGGATGGGTCCCTCTCGAGGGTGTGGTTATGATTAAATGTGGCTTTGTTTGGGTCGTCGCATTGTTTTGCACGTCTCCGTTTGATGAAATATGGGTAGTGCTGCCGATGAAAATGGATTGTTTGGACCGAGCGGGCCTAATAGTGATGTTGTGTAATTGTCATACGCAGGATGATGATGGCGTCTAGTTTGCAGCAGATCGCAGGACTGTCATGTTGTTGTGTAGTTGTCAGACATTGAATGTGATAGAACCAGAGGAACAAATAGTCAGAGTTTCTGCCATGGACGTTGGACATTGTCATTTATTCAAATGTTCAGCATGTTTGCTGCAGAATGTGTTGAGTTGTGTAAAATCTGCAATTTTCAAGAGCCCTCATTGATGTGATTGTGGTGTGTTGTGTGTTCATTTACATTTCTTCCCACTTAAACCTATTTTTCTCTCACCAACTCGCTTACCACTTTCCATACCTGATGTTTTCCTCACATTTATAAACAAATAAATATATCTGATGTGACTGCTTGTATGCCATGATTTATTACTGATGAAGTGGTCTTAATGTGATAACTTGTATCCAAAATCTGAAAGGATTGTAAATCCTAATGATGTAAAGGGTCGCCCCATTTGATGGTATTGTGTTCCACTACTTAGATAGGAACACAGGTGCTGCCTCATGATGATTGACATGACTCAACGAATACATAAGATGCAGAATTATTTTTTAAATATTGGCTCTCATTTCATATGTTGATTTTCAGAGTTGCAGAGAATAGGCTAAAGCATTTTGGGGTGGCTCTGATACACCCATATCTGCCTCGAAGGGTATTGATATTCTTAGTCTGGGGTACTACTTTGCTACCACTGAATTGGGTTAGTTTGCATGGTCTGCTACACTCTGTGTCTGTTTTGACAGCAAGCGGATGTGGGCACAAGTGTCGTTGTGGAACGTCAACATCTGCATGCTCTGTGTTCCCTCAGCACGCCTACTTCAGCCAAGGAGGGTGTTATGAGGGAGAAAGGGAGGGACAATGTTTCCTGCAAGTGGAGTTGAAAACCGACTTGGCTGGAAGCTTGGCAGTGCTTCATGTCTAGAAAGGGGGAAGCAAGAGGGGAGCATGCAGAGATATTGTGGTTTCGTGCGTGTGATCATGAGTCTGTTCTCTGAAAATGTCACCAAGTCATTTTCACTTTATCACGTGGTTTGCACAGTGTTGGATTTGTTTTCTTCTGTTCAATTGTACTTCCTCTGTAAATGATTCGCTATTTTTTAGAATTCCACCCGTGTGAGTCGTCTTTAGAAATCCATGAGCCCCACTTCATGTCAAGAAGAACTTCTTTGTGTCATTATAGAGTACAGTGCCGGTAGTTAGTCAGAGTCTCTGCTTCCTATTATTGACGGCTGCTATCGATGGCAGTTAGTTGAGGGATGGATGGCAGAGTTGTAACCATCTGTAGTCAATATTGTCAAGTCCAATGTGAAATTACATCACTGTTATCCCAGTCAATAACGGATTGATATGTCTGTCAAGATGTGTGAAATCCTCCAAGGTCTGCTGACAGAAAATTTAACAGTATGGAAGGGAGTATAAAGGAGGTCTGAGATAGTGTGCCGCATCCAATCGGCAGCATTTATCCCAAAAAGCTTACCTTTGTATGGTATTGTTGACTGCTATTACAACCTATAGTTTTATAGGTTGTAATAGCTTTGTAAGTTCCTTTCTCCTAAGTGTGGAATATTTTCCTCTGTTTGTCCCCCATTCTTTTCTCTGTTGTGACATTGTGAATTACTCTTCTTTGCTGTAACCAAAAAATGGAAATTTTACACAATGTAGTCAATGCTGAGAATATTACACCAGCAAAAACAGAAATTGCAATTATCTAGTCAGTGGTTGGATAAAATGTGGTATTTCATATAATAGTTATGCCAAGTTGCCTAAGGATGTTGATGTGTTATGTCTCACTCGCCTTACATGGTAGATAGTAATATCTTCCTGCTTTTTTTCTGTATGCACACACAGTAACCCCCTTTATTAGTAGGTAGAACAATTTGATCCTCATAGGTGAGGGACTGTAAGAGGTGTTATCGAACTGCTCCGCCTGATAAACAAAATAACTGCGTGCACCTGAAACTCGCAAACCACCGTCATCACATCCTGTTGCGTCTCAAACGGAAATAAGACAAATGACAACAAGCTATGCAGGCACACAGAAATGTCTTGAGGTTTTCATGCCTTGCCAACACCTTCTAGTAAAGGTGAAGAGAACTGACTCGCAGGTGTCCGTTATTTCTATACAATAGATACCTCAGACTGCCTTTGTTGATGTTGACTAACAGATTGTCTGAGTCTGTGGAGACCCAACCCGCTGTGAAAAAAAGGCAATATGCATATGGAAAATGGCGATGAGTAGTCCAATGAATGAAGGACAGGGTTAGCTTCAGTGTCTGCTGCATGCTTTTGTGCACCACCACTCCCTGTGACATGAACACTGATCTCTGAGCTCCCTTCCTTGGTGTGAGGACATACAATTCACAACTTGCATCTATTTCATATCTGTGCTACATGCTACATTGCATCCCCTAACATTCTGTAGCAAGATAAAATGCTAATATTGTCCCCTTGACAAATCAAGAAAAAAATTGCAACTACTATTGCTGTGTTGCAATATAAACAAAACATTTCTGGTAGAATTTTTGGGGTGTGCTGTAAGCTATGAGAATTAAGTGATGGACAATGTCAAGGGAATTCTGTTTAGTGTTATATAAAGCCATCATCAGTGGTGACCAAAAGAAAACAACCAAAACATGCATGACAACATGAGCTAGAAAATTAACGGCATGTTTAACAGATAGGGGGTTTGACAGTCCATGTCAGTTCAGTATTTGGAATTGCCCCATCAGGTTGTATTGTTAAGTTTCAGTTTCCGTCACAGGGGGGATTTCTCTCAGCCTCATTTTTCTCAATTTGATCGCCATAGGTGTTGTGTGTGTGTTTTGGTGGTCCAAACTGTGGGTCCAAACTGTGGGATCGACAATGTTAACAAGCTGGTGCTGTCATTTGTAAAAGTGATTCTAAAATAAAAATCTAATTTGTAAGTGGTATAAAAGCTCTGCATTTGCAACCTCAAGGAATGTTATAGAATAAAATTGAAATAATGTTTTCATAAAAATCTTAACACTTAGAGTCCTGTTTGATTCTGCTATTCTGTAGTCCCACCTTGACCTCATCATTTGAAAACTCATCGGTAGTGTACAAAGCCTTTGTGCAGGCTCTATCAGGCTGTGAACTATACTTAACTAGGATCTGAAGGCATTCGTCATGCTGTGATGATAACAGAAAAAAATGACATCTGCTGCGTGGTATCTGACCTTGTGAGCCACACATGGTTGGTGTAGACTCAGGACTCCTGAGTCACTTGGACCGAAAATCTCTATAATTTGGTATTTCCTCGTGACAAGTTTCTTTTCTTCATTGAAATGATTAAGCTAGTCCCACATTTATTTGCTGGCTGTCTCTGCTGCAGATGAAAGTAACTTCAGCAATATCAATGTCAAGCAATAAATGTATGAAATCTACAATAACAAAGAGGAAAACTGCTGTAAAAAAAATGATTTGATTCCCAATAGATAAACGATCTCAACACCAACAACAAAGTATAACTTAGTAAGGTTAACCAAACCTTGGCTACTGACTACACCTTAAAGACTCCCCTCTGTTAATTGGCCCACTAGTACCTTCAGAAAGAGATGCAAGATTATTTTCCATGCTGCAAGCTGTCTGTGTTAGGCCCTTATTCTACGGCAGCATCCCTATAATTACACGTCAAAATTGCAGAAAGAAGGAGGAAAGGCTGACAGTGGGAGCTGCTACCTCTAGCCCATTTGAAAACTCAACTTGAACAAGTCTCCAGTCCATCACAGGGCCATAATACAGGGACATTCACACTCACAATCACCCTCCATGGCAGGCAGGCCTGTGGTCCTGCTATTAAACCTGGAAAATCTGATGGTGCCCAATTATCTTGTCGTTGGTTGTGTTTGCTCGTCACTCCAGCAATTGTGGCTTTCTCTAAGGAAGAGGCCAGTTCATCAATAGCATAGAGATGCATAAATTACAGATAGAAAACTGAAAGATGCAGTATTGATTCTTGGATACTTTCACACTATTGAATCTGACCTGTCGTTTCAGTGGGAGGAGCCCTGATTGTAGTCATACAAGTAGAAATGACTCAGATCAAAGATATCTGAGCCTACAGAGATAGACGTGTGAATAACTCCCACAGTAGCATTTTACATCTATCAACGTATATTTTTTTGTGAACACATAGAGTCAATACTACTCGCTCTCTTTCTCTTCTGAATTTGGAATTTCTCGTGATGGTCACAAAAAAAGAGCACAGGAAACATTCCAACGCATCTCTATAAAGTAGTGTCCACGACTTAAGCATGCTACTAAATGTACAAACAATATCTGGACCAACAGCAGGACACATTTATTTTCCACAATAAGTTGAAGTATCGTTTTTAGGGAATCATATTCATTTAACTGATGAAAATAAATTCAAAATAAATACTGCTTAATGCAATCACAGTCACCTCTTTGTGTGAGACAGACTGTGTACCAGATGCGTATTTAAAAACAAAGAAAATGATCAATAAATGTCAAGAAGAAAGATTAAACCAAAATGTCCCCAAATAGCACATTTGCTGATTCTGCGTGGACATGCCTCTGTCTGTCTTTTAGCATTAACCTGTGCATCCTGAGTTTCCTATGAAATACTGTATCATTGAACTTATTATTTAAATTTTTCAAAGGTGTTCTTCACTCAAACAAATACACAGAATTTCTTAAGAATTTGGTCATTCATCCACTCATCCGCTTGAGGTCCACAGTTCAGTCTCTTTAACCCGGGCACACTGACAGAGACAATAATGAGAAAATCACTCCAAACGCCCCTGAAAATGAGGAAGATTCAGCCTGATAAAGAGGAGAGTGGGGAAAAATAGCCAGTGTGTAAGCTGCCAATGCTCACTGATGCCAACTAGGACAGAATTCAGTTAAGAGCCCTGCATTATGTATCTGTTCATGACAACCATCGGGATAACGGTATTCTGATGCAGGATAGAGAAGTGTTACACATTATGTAATTATATATACTAAAAGGAAATAAGACAAACACTTTGGATACATTAAATTGTGTCAACAGATGTCCTGTCAACACAGACATCCCATTGTCTTGTTAACTGCCTTTGTCCCGCATATACAGTAATTCACCATTCCACTACATGCAATGTGCCGACATTTGCTTGAGTATTGCTTGTTTCCGGAGAAAAGTGGACAGTCGTGTGCATTTCCCCAGCTGGAGCATGGTGTGACGTTCTCTGTGTACGCCGTCCTGTTCGGTGGTTCACCCTGAGAGGCTGTGACAGAGGGAGTTGGTTGTTTACATCACAGCGGAGCATCTAGCAAATACTGCTGCTCACGTTTTCCCTCGTGGTTTTCATTTACCAGCCTGAGGCCTTCAAGCGCTTTTGTGAGGGAAATTGTCGTCATGTTTTTTTCTCCTTTTTTTCTTTGTATTTGGTTTTGGCCGCCATTTCTAACCTACTAGCTCAACGAGGACAACGAGGACCAATGAAATGACTCAAATTCACCAACAAAGAAGTGTGGAGACTCTACATGTGGCTCCTTTGTAGGTTGTATTGGTTCATCGGCTGTCTCTTACCTAGCTCTCATCCTGAGAAAGCATAGGACCTCAGACTGGAAATCAAAACATTTATTTACTGTTTAAGGGTTGAAGAGCACCTAACCACAGAGGAGCCTCACACGAATCGTCAGTAACCTTACGAGTGACAAAGTAATCGTCCAGTTTTCACTATCTATGTCCAATGCTGCTAATCAGATACAGTATATGTCAGCACATCGAATGTGTTGGTAGAGTGGCCAGTAAGGCACAGTCCTCCTTCTCGTGATGAGGGCCGCCCACACAACATAAGGATGAGCCAACCTGTCTAGAAGTTTTCATGTAATGGAAATGCTTTTGCTGACACAATCAAACATAACCAACTTGGTAAGTGTTAAGTACATTTCTACATAATGTGCAACACACTGCTTTATCTACTTCAAAAGCACTGAGTACCACATAGAATGAAATGTCTTTTAACTCGCATACTTGGGTTTGTATACCCGCTTTATGATTGCCTGTAGAGCATTAGAAATGCTTTTCATATGACTTGATCTTCACCGGTATTTGCGTATATCACTAGTTTTGCAGATTAATGTCATCATTGCCACAAAAACACACAGAAAACGGGAATTGCAGAGCCCAGGCGTAAATTTTGTAGGGAAATTAAGTAGTTGTACCACACTATGCTTGTCTGCCCCTGGGAGCACCTGGAGCCAACAAAGTGGGAGGAAAGTTCATGTCATGTCACAATTTGTGAAAGGTTTGTTATATATGCCAATGTAACATAGAGGAAATAAAGTTAACTACTGGCTCTCGCAGTCATGTTCAACTTATGTCGAGGGAACATCATATTCAATCTTGTTATAATTTGGAACCGCGGATGAATGAGGACGAATTGGAGAGGGAAACAGAACGCTACCAGTTGACTACAATGAAGATAAGGTTATAGATTACCAAGATGTTTCCACTCCAGACAGCGAGGCTGGGACGCACAGTCGTCCTACCATCAGGGCACATCATCTGCACTGGTGTGAAAAAAGTGGCACGACTGGAAATGAAGTTTTGGGGATGCCGTGGAATAACGAAAAATTGCAAACATGGCCCGCAGCAACAGCAACAAACTTGCCAAGTGCCATTGCCGAGGTGAGATTCAGACTGGTTTCATGTACAATGAAATTAGAAACCACAGAAAAAGTGCCTCAGTGCTCACAATTGACTACTGGTATATTTTCAAAGGTAACAGGATGTAATAGTGGGAGGAATTTGTAATGGGGTCCATGGATCCCACATCAAAAATCTAAGCTCATGTAACTATGTATTCTCTGATATAATTTCCTAAGATGCATGCTGCATGGTAGCATTTCTAGTTCAGCATAGATCAGATTTTTACACAATCCACTTTTTACATGCAGATAACGAGGCCCATCGTGCTGATGAATGAATGATTAATTTCAATTCTAAGCTGCTCAATAAAAAACAGGAGCTGCAGCTGAAACCTATGGAACCATTTCAGGTGTATTACCCAGGAAATAGTATGGCATAAACAATTATGCCTGCATTTGAGTGAAATTCATTATTTGGATACTATAGAAACCGAAGAATCTACAGTATATTTATGACTGTGCGTCTGCAGCTAAAGCAACGAGGTCTATTGTTCTATTGTTCTAACTAAATGAGGTTCCCTTTTAAAATTTCTGCTGTGTTCTAGAAGTTGTTACATCTACTTGTGGCATGATAAAGCATACATTTGGATTTTTAAAGAATATTTTTTTCATTGCCTCTGTTGTACTGCGGTTCATCATGCTTTTGAATCGATATCAGCTGATAAATTGATAAACACATTGTTGACGCCGATTCGTCCACACAAAATTTATCTGACATGATCTACAGATGCTAGAGGGCGCTCAAATGCCTTGTGATGGTGTGAAGACAAACCCATTAGTACCTACTGCTGTTGTTTAGAAATAAGACCACTAGATGTCAGCGTAGACCTGCATATTAGCTGATGAACTAGGGGATGCGAAGCGAAATTCAAATTGCTTGGGTTCTCCCTGATATACTTACCAGTCGTGTATGTGATGTGTATGAGATTATCTGCCTCGCTCAAAGAATATCGCAGTGTTCCCAAAGAAATCTTAACAATTCTCGCATTGCCTTTGCAACAAATTCACATTTGAATGATTATGTCCCATAAACTGCCTATGTTCTCCATCCTGTGTGAAACCGATAAATCTGACCCTACCAATACCCTCATTGAACCATTATACTGAAGGACAAGGTCTAGAAAAGAGTTGGGTTTTTTTTTTTGATCATTAAAGTGTTGTAGAATACCACTACGCATGGTGGATGTGAGAGGGGCTGCAAAGGTGGATGAGGAATGAGTATGAAACTCCACTGCTTGGCTCCCTTGTCCTTTGAAGTCAAGCTACCGTAGGCCTCGATGACCTCAGTGTCTGACCTCAACTTGGAAGTTTATATTGGAGGCAAAACCAATCTAGAGTGTGTTTTGCAGAGAGGGTAGTCATGGATTAGATGGGAATGTTGTGTGTGTGTGTGTGTGTGTGTGAGAGAGAGAGAGTCTGATAAAATGGTTACAGAGGCCAATTACAAAAGCAGAGCTGATTCAGAATGGTCATATAGAATGGATGCACTACTTTGGGACCCCACGTATTTTGAAAACCTGTCATGAAA
>OMPJ01009564.1:78609-122418 GCA_900312935.1 Carapus acus
TTTTACATGCTGTCATCAACATAGGAAGTCGCAAAATCCAAGGAGAACTCTTCATTTTGCATCTTCTCATTCTCTTAGTTGTGTTCCCTAACTTTCCCTATTTTGAATAAAGATGAGGTAGGGATGTCCGATATTGGCTTTTTTGCCGATATCCGATATGCCGATATTGTCCAACTCTCAATTTACCGATACCGATAACAGCCGATACCGATATGTGCGCCGGTAAAAGCTTCAGGAGCGCATAGGCACTATTTCAGTGTAACGCAAGCATTATTGTATTTTTTTTTTTCGGTTTTTATTTTATCGGTTTTAAAGCAAAACAATCCGATACCGATATTACATTTTTATGCTAATATCGGGCTGATAATATCGGTGGGCATCGACTATGAAATATACCGTAGAATCAATGATATACAATTTATTGAAAATGAGTGGTCGCCAAAAGGACAGAACATGTCCCTGCTATTATATCATATGAACTTCTTTTCAATTTAAGTTTGAGTTGGTATGATATTTATTCGATATGGGCCCTCATTGCTCCAATCTGATTACAAATTTACACAGGCTCTCACATATAGTCAGTGTGCAGTGAAAAAAGTGCATAGATAACACCCTGCACACTCCAAAAGGTAAACATTAAATAATACAAAGTAATGAAAATTAGTGAATTTGTTATTAGTGCCTACAATTATACTGATGAGAGAAAATGTTATTGATCACTTCAAAGAATTGTCTGTCATCAGCTTTACCACAACACTTGACCACAAATTAAGACAAGCGATTTTCCCAGCCACTTGCCAACACTGAGGATAAAAACCCAATATTAAGGGATGAGAACTATGTAAATGCATACAATCTGCCCGCCTTAACTTAACTTCACTTCTAAGAACCCTTGCCTGCTCCAAAGTTGTGCGGTCCTGAGAAATTATGTGCTGTGGATGTTGGTGGCGGAAGATGCCAGTGGAGTTTAGGAGGGTGAGTATAATGAACAGAGACCGGATTGATGCTACAGACCAGCACCGAGGGGATTTGACTTTGACTGGTCATGTGTGCGTGGGTGCATGGGCGTGTGTGTATGCATTTCAGTGTACAGTTCTGTGTGCATGTCTGTTAATCAATCAATCAATCTGTCTTTCTGTTGGAAAATAGAATGGGGTAATGAAGAGGTCATGCTGCATATGAATTGTATTCTCACGCAAACAGTTAAGTCCTAGTTAATGGGTGGGTTGAAGCCCAATGTTTATAGCCAAAATAAGTATGTTAATGATTCCAACAACTTCCCAGAACACTAAACCATGGTAATGGATGCATGCATCAACTTGAGCAACAGCCCCATGCATACAAGGTTGATAACCTCATCCCTCTGTCTACTCACCACAGCATGTCATGTCTGGACTGCAGCGGTGCAGGTGAAATTGATCTATTTTAGAGAAAGCGGTAGCTGTACATGTCAAACAATTGCACCTTAAGATTTTTAAAAATGTTGTGATCAATACATATTTGTCAAAATATGTACACTTGTCAGAATAGCTGTAATCTTAATCTAATCCCCCAGAAGTGGTTCATCATTCTTGGTATAGAGCACATAGGGAAGGAGAAGAGCTGAGTTGCCACTGAGCTATGCTCTACCTGTGGCAGTTTCAACATCGACTAAATTCATGGCTAGCTCATCACAAACCAAACAGGTTGCCACTATATGAGTCGTTTATGTCAGAAAGGAGATATTAACATGAGTCAGTTCGCCACTTTGTGTTTGCCTCGTGTGCAGTTAAGACCTGCAAATCGTAGGGAAGAGACAACGCATTTTTCTGAACTGAAGAAAGTTGAATGTGCGTGTGTGAGAGGGAGAGTGGGGGTTGGGGGGGTGCTTACATTCATTCTCATTCTGCATACCGTCTACTCGTACAATGGAGGCAGCAGTCCCTCCTTATTACCAGGCTTTACCCAGGGAAATCAATGTTAACTCATGTTGTTTGATGGTTCCTTTTTTTGTCTGGTAGATCAAACCATGCTGAGGAATACTTATAAAGCCTTAAGCTCCCCATACAGCTGTTGCTCTGTCAGGTGTTGCCTTGCTTGCGCGCTGTATGATGTATGATGGTGGACTCCAGTGTCTGCCCATTGTGACCACAGTGCATTCAGGTGCAGGCCTCCATACGCAAGCTCAACAAGTTGTTGCGATTCTGAGCCTGCAACAGAGTATAAAAGAGGGGTCATTTATTCAAAAATCAACAAGTTGTCATCAACAAAAAAGAATACAATAGCACTGTATAATACCCTGATTTAGCTCTATATGCCTGTGAGGATCGCATTCAAAATGTACGGCGATGTCTGTCTCAGTGAAATAAGGTCATTTACACAATACCCAACACTTATTCACATAACCTTACAGCACACATGGCTTAACACACCTTGTACAGCAAACCCCAGAGTGGGAGGCTGTGTGGAAAACCCCATTATGTCATCCAACTTGCACCCACCCTGACTGGCCACACTGTGGTGCTTTGTCTGCAGCAGACTGAGGATGTGGAGGAATGGCCCTAAGTGGTGAATGCAATATATCACAAAGAGATGCATCTCACAGAGGTGAGGTTGAAATGTAAATGCAACTCTTGCGATCACACGTGACTTGTGTTTATTGTATCCTGTACTGACTATCCATCACCCTGTCTCTCTTTCTGTCATTTGCACTATTTCACTCGCTCTGTCTCCTGTGCCTCCTAACATCTGCTCCCAGCTAACCACCTGTCTGTTGTCAACCACAATATTAATGTACGCACAGCCTTACTAATTATTCCTCCTGGATAAACTCAACACATAACGGCATTGTGAAGGTCTTATATAATAATCCTGTCTTTCTTTGTCTGTCTTTCCCTGGTCAAAATGCTGATTCGCGGGTCTTTCTGTCCTGCAAAGTGGTATGCTGTGTGTGTTTGTGCGTGCGTGTGTGTGTGCGTGTGAGCTTGCCACTAGAGCTTGTTTCCCAGGATACACACAACTGCGTGTGCGAGGAGGGTGGCAGAGGGACGGTCGAGGGGGTGGACGGACGGATGGAGTGATGGAGGGCATGGTAACAGGGCTGTGGAGGGGTGACGTGATGAGAGGTGTTGTGGGAGGGTAACTGTGGAGGGGGTAGCAATGCAAGGCAAGGCCAGGCGGGTGGCATGGCTGTGGGGCCTCCTTGTGTCCTAGTCCCCCTTGTCCCTCCTGGTCCTTTTGCGGACAGCATCTGCAGCCTGCTTTACATGCAAAACACACCCTGCAGAGAGGGCGTCTACACATGGGGCTAAAGGGGCTAGAAGAAAAGCATTCCTGAGGCTGTGCTGGGAGAGGAGGGAGGTGGGTCTCTTCAACAAGCTCTCTCTCCCCATGTCTCTCCAAGATGAAGCGTTGGGGGGAGGAGGGAGGGCGTTGAGATGCAGTAATGAGGGATGAGAGTATAGATTCACCACATATTATTTAGCTTGCGGTCTGGTTTTTATTTTTTATATACAGCCTGAATGTTTTGTTCTTCACTGTATTGCAAACATGACAGAACACTTGTCAACAAATTGAACTGATGAGGTCTTTACATGCGACAATGCAAACTTTTGACTGAAACTGTTACCCAATTCATATCCTACACTTTGTACACATTTGTTTTCACTTAACACAAGAATGGGAAACATTAATCCGACCTTCGTGTTTCTTTTTTTGCACTTTTTCTTTTGATGACGTTCAAGTTTCTTTCCTTGCGCCACTGGATTTTCATAGAACTTCAATCTCTCCAGAAAGCGATGCCTGTCTAAAAGGTGGTTTGGTCAGTGTTGCCACTTGCACTACCATCCTGCTGTCCCATTGTTGCGAGCAGAAGAAATCTTTCCCTGGAATTCAGGCCTTATATCATAATGTGCTGTTTTATTCCATGGCTTTCTCTTTTGTCCTTTTTCCCTCCATTATGGTTAAAGTCACTGCACTGCCCTGAACAATGTAGCCAACACTAACCAGATGTCACGGCATGTGAGTCATCGCTGTAGACTGTGTGTGTGCCACCTGCCCCATAGAGAAGACACGACACACACACACACACACACTGTCAGTGGTGGGCACACCTCATATTTTGTAATGATAATATTTTGGAAGAATAATTGTAGTTACACAGAAGTTGTCTTTGTACTGGTTACATGCCATGGCTTTCCACTCACTCAAGTCGGACAGACGTGTTTTACAATTGTCAGAGAAAATGCCAATGAGGCGGTTTAAGAGTAATGTCTTGCAGGCATTGTAGTCAAAGCTGGACTGTCATTTTGTGCCTGTTTTCTCTGGAGTCAGTCTGAGGTCACCAAATGTCTTGGTGTTATGTATTCTGCCAGTAACCGAGCAGAGGTATAATTGACTCACTGAAGGGGTATGGGCTACTTATGTCGGGTAAGGCCTTGCTGTTTGACATTTCATGGTGTTTCTTCTGATGCAGATTGTCCTAGATAGGCCTGTCTCCGTAGGCCCTGATGGGAAAATGGGATGAAATTATGTTGTGGTACTGGTGCTGCTCATTTTTGTCCTCCCACCCATTTACCGTAAGATGTCCTTTCACATTAAGTTTTAAGGAAAGTGCATGAAGATGAAAAGGCGGTACAGATGGCTTTGTTAGACTGTGAGCCCACTGGTTGGCTCATGATTGCCTTGAAGATGTTGTGTTTGTGCCTTTGTCGACTTTTTGTCAGCAGCGTTGAGCTTAAAGGTTCTTTTTTGAAACTTAGTATAAAGTTTGGACACCAGTTGCTGCCTGGCGGTAGCACTTGAAGGACCACTCCTTACTTTTTTTGCCTGGCACATGTATCTTATCCAAATTAATCTCTTTGTGTTTTGCTTGGGTTTTTGTGTTTTCCTTGGGTTTATTCATATTCTTCCAAATGTCTGCCATTTATTGTCTGCCACAATTGAATTTTCCGCTATTTTGGATTTGGACTTGAATCAACCAGACCACAAAAATTAATTGTTGCCCATCATCCACTGTTATGTGAAAATAAATATCAGTCTATCTGGCGAGTGGTCAATAGGGTATGATCCTTTCTCTCCAAGTCCATTTTTTCATTTCACCTTCTATGAAATTTCACCTAATATGTAAGAATCAATGTCCCCATTTGCAACGACTATTAACTGATGAGGGTTCTCATCATTAAGAATTATTGTGCAACTCCTCTGAACAGTTATCCCATTGGTTTCTCATCAGCAACCATTCATCTCAAAATTTGTCCATAACAGTGAAGGGCCTTTACCATCACAGACTTGTCCTCCTTTGCCAACACAGCCAATGTGCTCATGTGATTCTTGCTGTTAGTCCCTTTCTGTTCCCACAGATAGTCTTCCTCTTTTTTCAATCCCTCTGCAGAAGTGAGTTGTGTAAGATTACATTCTGTATGTAACTACTATGTGCAATAATAAACTGAGGAAATGAATGCTATTGCCCCACTTAAATCTCAGTCTTGTACATCTCATGAGGTAGATTGCCCTCCAATGTGGTTTCAAACAGCAGACCATCACAAGCATTTCTTTGCAGGGGAAATGAATGAACTGCTCCCATGACATCATGCCAAACCAGTATTTGACCTCTAATTTTATGCGTCTTTTCATTCCAAGCAATGAAAACTTCCTGCAACACTTCTCCAAAGGACAGTGGAACCTTAGTGATTTTACCAGTTGATATTTTCAGTACACAAACACAAGTGTAACATCATCTGAAAAAGACATATCTTCAAATCAATTAAGAAATGATGGAAAACTGTCAAAGGTTATGCTAATCCATTGTCACTTTGCAGGAATTTTCTCATTTTACTGTTCAGAGTAGTCCAGAGAACAGAATAATGTTCCATATCTAATTGCAAAACTATGGTGGTGGTTACAGTTTGCATGACAGAAAGTTTATTAAGTTTAAGTTTCTTAAATTTAAGAAAAACATTCTGTCATTTGTCTGTCTCAATATGAGGTATGTCTGTGTGTGGCACTGCTTCTGGCAGAAGAGGACTAATACTTTTGAACTAGGGTTCACTTGAATCAGTGCCTCACTGCCCAAATGAGTACTAACTGTGCCCCATGTTCCCCATACAGTAGCAGTCCACTGCCCCTCAGTTTCAGTCAGGTTTTTTTTTCAGTTGTAACTATTGAATATTCCTCAAGAATGATTCATAAAGGAAGTTAATGAAACACATCACATAACAAGTGACTTGGTTATTTGAATAAACACAGAGCCAAATGAGAAAGTGTCTACAGAAGGATAACACGGATCCAATCCATGTTTGTCTTTAACCATTTAATCAGAGGCTTTGACTGTACTGGTGTAGCATCTTTGCGTGCTTGTGCATGTGTGTTTGCTCATATTTAAGTGAATGCAATATCTTCCAAAATAGCTGTTTATAGACCCCTGGAGGAATCGTGTGTGCAGCTGGAGCTGTTGGGCTCGCTGACCGATCCATTGGCAGTGTCTTCTGCCAAAACAGGAACTCCAGGAATCATCTTTTGTTTCCTCATCAGCAGAATACCTCGTATGACTACATACTGTAGGGATACATACCAGTACATACTGGTAGGGATATTTTCAGCTCCCTACCATCCAAAATTCCACATCATGGCACTTCTGTGTTTTGTATGTGTGCTGTGCAGTACCATCTCAGCCCTCAAGGCTGTTCGCAGAAAAAGTGGAGTAGTGCTTGCTGCAACAGATGGTTAAACTGCTTTGAAATGGAGAAGCAAACCATTGTGTAATTATGAACGTACACAATCGACATCTGGGTTTGAGACCAGCACTAATTGTAGTTGAATACTTCTTCTCAGGCCAAAGAATGAGGTTTACGGTGTTGTGCTGGGGCAGTGCATGCTTGGCAGTATGGTGGCCACACACAGAAACTCCTGTAAAGGGATCTGCTATTCTCTTTAAAAGAGGATGTTTTGTAATCCTCCTTTGCTGGAATGCTGCATGTGTGCATATTTGTGTGTTGCAGGACGTATGTCTGCCGGTATGCTTGGATTTGATAAAATACATGTGTCTGTATGCATGCCTGCGTGTGTGTGCTTTTGTGCATATGTGCACAAGTGTGTGGGTGGGATTCATATTTACGTCCATGTACATCCATGTGTCTCAAAAAAGGCTCCACCATATCCACATGTGTCTGATTAATTCTGATGACAACACCCCCAAAGCGTGGAACAAACAAACACCAATAAAAACAAGTAACAATACAGTAACAGAGGGATTCACAACTGGTCCCATGCCCTAAATGAACAACAGAGTCTGCTCATGGGGCTCAGCATCATTAAGTTACATTTTCTGTACGGAAGTTTACATTAAGCATTCTCACTGATCTTTTCCTTTAATTTTTGACTTGAGTTAGTAATTTAGGCTTCTCTGTATCCTGAGTTCACATGTAGCTGTTTAAAGTTGCTTTCCATTGCCTGTATACTGCCGGTGAACTGCAAAAGCTGAGCCATCTTTTCCAGCATCATGTGTGGTGGCCCACAATAAGCTCACAAACACCCATGTATTCATTTATCTTCATGTCCTGGGAAAAAGAGGAGCGCTGAACTCCACAACCCTCCTTGAACTCTACGAAAACCATACATGATGAAATTTTTGCGTTCTTCAACAGCTCAGAGCTTTCTCCTGTTTACAGTTGTCGAAAATAGTTTGTCTCTTTTTATCCTCCTCCCTTTTAAGTCACACTCCTTTGACACCAAAGACGAGATGGAAGCCACAAGTGTTCTCTCCCTGTAATTTTCCATGTGTCCTTTAGGAAGGCGCATGAGCAGTTGGAGATGCAACTCGCTGTCCGTACGTTCGGGAGTGCACGACTGTGCGTGTACACTGTAATCTGTGTAATTGTTTTTTTTTGCATTTCTTCTCTGAATTGCTGATTTAATACTATCATGAATCGTAAAATCTCAGAACCTGAGACGAACTTGGCTAGTGATCTTGTGTCAGCCCTCCTACATTGAAATGATAGAAATATTCCCTGACACCCCTTCTTCCAACGCAACGTCCCTCACACACACTCACACACAAACACTCGGAGAAACATGTACACACATCAGCCCCCTCAACCAGACATAGCTGTCTTGTCCCAGCTAGCTAGCGGCTGTACAGCGAAGGAACAGGAGGGCCCCACCACTGGGCCAGCTGTTCAAGACTCCCTTGCCGCCGTGGGCCCCACATTCCCTCATTCAAGGGAGCTTTGTAGTTCTGACATCTTGGAACAGTTGAGCAGCTCAGCCTCTAATGCTGCTGTAATGGTGAGAGAGGGAGAGAGGGAAAAAAGAATGAGACAGGCTTTATGTGTGCTTGCTTGTTATGCTCAGTCTCTCCACTCTTGCTCACTTCCCCTCACCCCTCCGACCCCCCATCACTCAGCTCTTTACTGTACTTAGACAGGGCATATTTTTGACATTTCAGCTATATCTCAGATTCCTATAGAGCTTCGGGTATATTTAAGCACTGTCATACAGGCCAAAGAACCTCCACCACACTGTATATGAAATTCTAGTTTGTTCGTAAAATTGATACATACCCCTGTTTTATGAAAAAGTTGTAGTGTTAGCCAAGGTGATTCTTGTAGTACAGTATTATTAGAATAAAAAGAAGCAGGTCCTGTCAGAGTGTGCAAAGAAGGTCTCTAAATGCTTTGGGGCACGTGGTTGAATGCATAATTAACTGTAAGAACTGTGAAAGAGTGTGATTCCGGTGCTGTAGAATTTTTTTTCTTGTTTAACTTAATTGCTGCTACAGCACGTTATCTCTTTGTGACACTTCATTTGGCTGTAGTTCAAAAAGAAATCTTACAGAAGCCACATAGACAAATAAAGCCTGCTTCAGAGTATCTGGGTAGGCACCACATGTGAGTTAAAATCGGAATTCACCTGTAAAACATTGGCTGCTCAACTGAGGAGATGTTTCTGTACTGTGATGTAAGCTTATGCGTTTAACAGTTTCCAGAGTAAATAGTCCACTATCTCCATTCTTACATACATGGATTGTGATGACAGCACAGGGCGTCAAAGTTTAACTGTGAACAGGGAGGAGAAAATGAATCTCACAGCATCGTCTTGGCACACAGACATATTTACCTGCCAACCACATGTAGCTATTGTTTGCACTTTCATGAGTACTTCGGTGTGTCTCAATTCCCAGAGCTCTCTGTCACAGCATATAATATGGATGATTGGCATAGCTTCTCTAAGTTTTAACTCGCTGAACTCCAGGACTTTTGCCAGCCTTGCACTCTACGCAGTCCCATTTCTCCTCAGTGACATGCCATTCAGGAAAGGCCTGTTTTATGGGGTAATCAAAAGGGTTTATCTGAGGTTATGGAATTATAGATCTCAAGACAGGACTAATTGCTCTCTCCAATCCTTCGACACAGTGGAAGGGCTATTTGCTTAGGCTACTTATCTGCTACAATCAGTTTAAGTCACTTTTCCTCCAACTTCATGGGAAACTAAATCTGATCAGGTGCCAAGACAGGTTCAAACATCTGACCCCATAACATTGCAGGATGTGTATGTGTGTTTTTGTTTGTGTATGTGAGAATATGCACCTGGATTTTGGATCTCCCATCTTAAACACAAAGGGAAAGACACAAAGTAAATCTGTAGCCCACAATTTTGAAAATTTCATTCACAACAAACAAACTGGGCTCATAACATGAAGGAACCCCCTGGTCAATGACATGCAGACCTTTGAAATTCCTCCAAGAGCAGCTAGCTCAATGGACGCAGTGATGCAGTTTTACAACGCAGATCCTGCATACTTTTCCCATTCCATTGCCATTTTCCTGCATGTAGTACACACACACATACACACACACACAATGAATTTCCTGTTGTGTGAACTTTTCAAAACTGAGGGCTTATTTGTGCCTGAGATATACAGAAGTATGGTACACAAAGTGAATGATGGTTTGTTGTAGTACCTACTGCGACCTTAAGATGGAACTACAGCATTCAGGATAATAGTTAATGTCCAAGTGTTGTATTTGCCCTGCAGTGTCCTGCATGTTATAATTAGTAGAATGAAGACAGCGTGGACGTCAATGTAGTAATTTTGAGGAAAATGATTTGATACACATTCCGATACGACCTCAAGGCATCAAGTGTGATGATAGATTGACCAAATCTTGTGATATTTTGTGATGTTATGATCCGCATTGAACAAGACAAGAGTGTGAGCACAGTTCCACTGCATTGCGCTCAGGGGCTCATTGGTTGTCACATGCTCTGACAGCGACAGCTTTGAAGAGTGGAGGAGCCAATGGAGCAGCCTTAACTCATAAGAATAACAGAGATTGTTGTAAGAATGATGATAAAATGATTTGCTGGTATCCTGTGCATTCTCTCTATTTCAAGCAGCCCTTGTAGCACCCCTGGTGGTCTAGCCAATAACTGAATACGAATAGTGCAAAAAGTGAAACAAACATTTAGAACCTGTTTAGTCTTTTCACCCTCAAGAAGTAGCAAGAAAGGGGAGTCTAAACAGGTCATTATTTCTTATACATAATTATTTTCTCAGAGGTGGATGATACATTTAGGAAGTGTCAGTAGCTTATACATCACCTTTGCATGTGTTGTATCATAAGACGAGTGTACAAAAAAAAGAAAATTTTAACTGTGTTCAAACTATTCAACCCATTCACAACTTCAGAACAAAAGGTTTTGTGACGTAGCTGACCTCTTCTCATACATAAAATTCCTGCTAGTAGAATTGGTGAGTAATGAGTGAAAAACGAGTAATTCACATTATTTTCACAGAATGTGAATGAGCACGGCCTCAATTAGGTGTCGCATAAGGGCATTGTGCTTTGTTTCATGCGTCATTAAGCGTTTGGAAAATAACCGTTCGTAAACCTGCGGCACCATCTGCATGAAAACTGGAACTTGGAACTTTGATATAAAAGAATTACAGTTGAATGGGAAGTCAGACAAGCAGAAATCCCGTAAAAGCATGTGGTATTGTTCTGTATTCACACTGGAAGCATGGAAATGCAACCGACTTTGGCCTGGTTAGAGCATTAAGTCTAGCAACCCAGCATTTAGGTCTATGACAATATTAGGAATTAACATAGGGTACAGTAGCAGAACATCATGATTACGGTCATCACTATCATTGTGGTCCATTGTGTTGACATCCTATTTTTTTTCTTTTATTGACTTAGAATAGGCCTTAGATATGAATGATGGTCATATGAGATGCGTTCTGCCCTCGGTGTAATCAGTGGCACAAATGAGCATTTATGAGATATTTCTGTGCTTGTAAATGTTTGTTAAGGTCATTGTATGTAATTGTCTTGTGTAATGATGAAATCAACAACATTCAACTAAATAATTAGTATTAATTTGGCATATATCTCAAAGTAATAGTTGTTACTTATTGATTATTAACCAGTGATATCGCTCTGTACATCAACATCCATGTTGAAGAGATGCTCAGAATACATCATTAAGTCAGTAATTGACACACTCCACAGAGACAAGGTTTTTCTACACCATGTGGCAGGTGTAGAAAGTCAGAATTAGGTCACAACTGTGACTGTTCACTGTACCATTATAATGAATCTTGATGAAATATATATTATAATCAGTGATGGCACAAGCGCCACATGGCTACAACTCTTCAACTGTATGGCTTTCTAACACAATGACCAGTGTTGTTCCTTAGTTACCGTTTTGTTGAATGTGCCTGAATTAATCACAGTTCAGATGACAAAAGAAAAAGATGTGTAAACCATACAGTCTTTATTAGTATGGCATATACTTTATATGTGTAGCATGCTAACAAAATCTATGTTTGAGCATTTGTGAGTTTTGGGTAAGGGGATGCCCAGCATAATTGTTCTGAGGACACACAAGGGGATTTAATGTTTGCCTTCAATCCAATATTACAGTCATCACACTTTCAATATTTTTCTGATAATGGCAGGGATTATCTGTGACCAGACATGCCTCAGGTTTTCACAGCGGTGCAACCTGATCTGTGATTATGGATGGATCAGATTCCAGCTCTCAGAAGTTTTTGAATATCTGTCATAGAGCTCTGGAGGTTTTTAGGGGCTGGGTGTGTTCTTTGAGGCCTACAGGTGTGCAACCATCTGGGGCCCAACCGTTGCACCAGTCTACCTTGAAAGAGAGTCTCCACTTTGCCAGACAAACCAATAATTTGACTTTGATCTAGTCGCACTGCACGACATCTTAATCATCCCAGTTTTGCTTTTACAAGCACTTAGATGATATGGCATTGTCTTTTAGAACTTCCCAACAGACTGTATGAGGACGTGTGTGTGTGTGTGTGTGTGTGTGTGTGTGTGTGTGTGTGTGTGTGTGTGTGTGTGTGCACGAGTGCGCACGCGTGGGTGTGGGCGCGTGCATGTCCTCACGTATGCATGTGTGTGCGTGTGTGTATTAAAAGAAAACAACAGGGAGACAGGTGTTTCTAACAATTACAAGTGGTGACAGTATTAAAGATTTATTTGTTTTCATGATTGTTTGTGGGGAAGTGGAGTAATATGGTGGTAGTTTTCCTCCACTAAACATAGATTTCACTCATACACCACATAGTCATTTGCAATCCTAATATAGTAAATAATAGCATTCTGATCTTCGTATCTGAACCATTTCCACTACATAAAGACTGCAATGTTTTACACATGTAGTTGTCAGGGTCTTTGTCATCACATATCAAATAACATTTCAAGGCTTTTGCGTTGTGCATGCACAAGGAAACAAAGCAGCCGTTGTCAGGCTACCAGACAGCAAAGTGGAAACACAGTGACGTTAGAAGGCTTAACACGCATCCTGTTCTTGGTATTCATTTTTTAAGAGGATTTCCAGGAATGTGAGGCAACCGATGTTTCTGATTGATTTTTTTGTATTTCCTGTTTAGAGGTTAGTTTTCTGTTGTAGCTTAACCCAGGTCCTAACCATGTGTCACAGGACTGTTGTCACAGGTTGTGATTGTCTTCACTGAATTACAGCTGATGCATCAATGTACAGAGTGTTGTCTTGTGATTAATAAATGTGAAAATGCAGTTTATATTTTTACTGAGCACTTTGAGCACTGTCATGTAATCAACCTCTCAAATTATATGTTCCTATCTATTATTGTTACTATAGCAAATTTGTAGAAAGTATGAGGATTTAATTTAATCTAATTTAATTTAATTTAATTTAATTTAATTTAATTTAATTAATTAATTATTGAATACCCACTGTCATCACAATCATTTCAAATGACAAGAGTTTCACCCAAATTATAGTAGGTGCTGAAAACGGAAAGCACTGAGTCTGCAGGGGAAAAAATAGTTAAGCTCCCAGTTTAGAAATATGCCCACATATTGGCCATATATGCATCAGAGAAAGGCGTTTGTCAGTTTGAGGAAGACAAGCAAAGGTGAGAGAAAGATGAGGTTATTTCATAACAGAGTTTCATTCCAAATTTTGCCACATATTGAAGAATGCACAACAACCACACTGAACAGAGGACATGATTTGGAAATAACATGATCAAGTTTCTTGTAGGATATAAATCCGTAGATTGTGCACAGGGTTAACTTGTGGTCTCCTTAGTGATGGGAAACTCCTCAGAGACCTGACAGCTGCTGACTGAACTAAACGTAGGAAGTTATGAGTCTTAAGTGCAGATATCAAATGATGATGGGCATTCAGCCAAGATGACTCTGCGGCTCCTTTTCTTCACCTACCTGGAGATAAAGACTTGACGATAAAGTAGGTGGAAATCTTGTAATCTTGTATTTGGCCTGTAAGGCTGTTGTCCTTGGAAACGGAAAAGTAAACAGCATTTCTCACGTCGTCATGTCTGGGTGTGTTTTTTCGATCAACCTTGACAGAAACCACTATCATCTGTTCACTTCCACATATTTGATTTCAGGGCAGCATTCATCCAAGAATGTGACTTAGTGGCTTGGAAATAAGACACCCTGATGAGGCATTGTGTAAATCTGTAATGGCAGCAAGCGAGAGGCCTCTGGTTGAGTTGGTGACTGAAGAGTGCAGACAGTGGACCTTTGAAACCACCCACAAGGAGGCCACATCCTTGTGTAATGTAGCACTTGTGCCGGTCCCAAACATTGATAAATAGTGAGGGTTGCATCAGGAATGGCATCCAGAGAAAAGCGCGAGCCAGAAATACATATGCAGATCACACATACTGTAATTAGATCGCCATACCAGATTGATAGGACATGGGTTAACGAAGACCACCTCCGATGTTGTCGATGAACAGGGTGCAGGTGGAAATTTTGCTATTGTCAGCCAAAGACAGAGGAGGAGAGGAGATAGCTGAGGCAGCGACAGACAAAGATTGGTAAGAGTATGGAGATGAGAGTAGAGATGGAGAATGTTGGGACAACAACTGGTAGGGTCGAGAGCTTGCTGATACAATGGAGAGAAGGAAGGTAGATACAGTATGTGTCTGTACAGGAGACCATGTGGAAAGCATGGTGGCAAGGCCAGGGGCATCAAAGGGGGAGGCAAATTGTTCAACTATGGTGTGGATGGAAAGATGAATGGGGTGGAAGTCATCTTGGAACAAACACAGCGAATACAGAAATAGAGTGTGAGGAGAGTCACAGACTCTCAAGGGAACTGCAGGGACGAGGAAGAGAGAGGAGCACTGGGTGTCTTATAAAAGGTGGAGGAATGTGAACACAGGTAGAATCAATAATGTCTAGAAGATGAAACCAGAGAGAGGTCAGAGATTTTAAGGTGGTGCCAGGGAAGAGGGTCGAAAGGCGGCAGCCATTGATGATATGCAGGATCACTAAAGTTACTAGACAGAGGAGGTAAGTGAATGCACTGTCAGGAGGAGCGTCAGGAGTTAAGGAAGGTGTTGGGTCAGGCTTCAGGAAATCTTGAGAATTTAACTGATGACAAAGAGAGTGCAACAAAACTGGTGAAAGAAAGTGGTAAGGGTGTGTTTAGTGTTTTTTTGCTGAGCAGAAGAAACAAAGAAAGAAAAGAGACCTGGTGGTGGAGAGTGTACCACAGAGCAGGCAGAGGAAATAGTTGACCAAAAAACGTGGAATGGACAGGGAGATGAAGTCAGTAGACAGGCAACAGGAGCTGTAGCAAGGGCAAGCCAATCCAAGTGAAACAATGAGTTACATGAGAGGCTTGACAGTAGAGAAGGAGAGAAGGGCTTGTATCAATTGGCTAAGCAACGAGATAGAGCTTAGAAAGATGTGCAGAAAGGTTGTGTAATATAGGATAGAAATGGAAACATACTGAGTGAATTGAGATCAGAAGATGGAAAGAGTACTTTGAAGACCTAATGTAAGCGGAAAAGGAGAGGGAGAGGAGGGTAGAGGAGGGAGCAGTCGATCAGCAGTAAGTGCAGGAGCAGGGTAAGAAGGAAGTGAAGGAAGTGGTCCAGACAACACACCTGAGGAGGTGTGTGATAGCTGCGGGAGAGGGCAGTTGAGTTTCTAATCAGATAGTTTAATACAGTCTTGGAGGGCAAGAGGATTCCCAATGAGATATATGAGGGTGACAAAACACTGGTTAAGTGTACGGTCAGAGTGACAGATGGGTCCAGGGTACAGTTGTGGCTTCATCAGGGCAGGTCTCTCAGTCCCTTTTGTTCTCAATGTTGATGGACAGATTGACAGGTGATGCCAGGTAGGGGGCCTCTACCTGACATCATCAGTCTGTTTGATGATTTTATCTGTGGTGTGGGTAGGAGACAGGTGATAGGGAACTTGGAGGAGAAGAGGTGGGGCTTTGCACTGGGGAGCAGTGGAATGTGTATCAGGACGAGCAAGACAGAGTACTTGTGTATAAATGAGTGAGGCAGGTGGACAGGTGAAGATGATGAAATGGTTTGTTCTTGTGTAGAGGGGCGATAGGGGACATATAATACTGAGAATGTTGGAGATAATGCTACCAGATAGACTGAAGAAAAGGTTCATGGATGTACTGCAGGGAAGATATGAGGGAAGTGGATGATTTAATTGATGATTTGAAGGACAGAAGTTGGATGTGGATGGGATGATCTGCAGTTGCAACCCCTGAAGCTTGCAGCTGACAGAAAAGGGCAGAAAACCCTTGGATGAATCACAAATCGGAGAAGAGGAAGGAGATTTTCTAACTTAGTAATGATTGTGCGTATGTATTCAGTGGGAGTACTGTGATGGGATTTGTTCAATAGAAATCGAAACAGCTGTATGGGGATTTGCTTTAGCCGTGTGTGTGTGTGTGTGTTACGTGGATATCCGATCGGAATGTTGTGAGAATATGCGATGGATGTGCATCCATTCACACATTGTATTTATTTGATACACCCCTACTACAAACCTTTATAAGTGTATGGAGATGTAAATCCTGGATAATGGATAAGACAACATTGCGTATGATTTTGGTATCTGTTACTTTCTTGATTTAGTGGGAAGATAAACTAGGGGAAATTGGTTCGAAGTGGTGTGTGGTCACCCAGTGACAGTTGCCATATTACTTATGTGTCCGTCTGCCTTGAGACTGGGTTCAGAGAAGATAGGTTAGAGAAGTCTTCAGAGATTTGCTTGCACTTCCATCAACCGTCGACTCAAATTTTTGGGCCATCTGGCAAGCTGAGGCCAGAGCAATGTAGCCTACCTTATGACTCACTGTGTTCCATGGCTAGCGACGTTTGACTTGTGCTTTCAAGGTCATGACCCTCATCTCATTTCCTTCTAGGCAGCCAATCTGACAGCAGGGTTAAGTTTATATGATACCCCGGGATAAGTGCTACTTAAAAGTGCCAAGTTTCTCTCTCAGCTTTGATTCTCTGTTGCTGTTGTGACCCCATTCCATCCATATTGGCCCTGGGTCCATCTGGACTGGCCCACACACACACTCTATTCACACACAAAACATTTTTGCTTATCAATCCATAGGTTCTCACCCAAATAGGAAGACAGTATATTGTCTTAACTCGTTGCTCATATGCTCAGGCAACTTAACTTGCCTTCCACTGAAACATGAGCCCACAATGATATAGCTGAACGTATTGACTGTGTTTATCAGTACAATTTGGTAGTGGTTAGCAGGATAGTCACACCAGGAACATTGCACAATTTATATATTCAGACAAAGCATATTGAAATCACTACACAGAGCTTCACTTCTGCAGAATCCCTTATCATTTCCTGATAAGCACAACAAGTCCATAATTATTCTCATTCTTGAATATTTGAGAGGTCCTTGATTCTGTGTGGCCGTTTAACAAAGTAACTCTCCCCGGAGATCTGCCCTGGAATTTGTTGAATCTTTGAACCCTGCGCACAGCCAGCTGGTTTCACAGGCCTGCAGAGCCTTTCAGCAGCCATTGGTGCCAGGAGGAGGGCATCAGAACTTCAGTCCTCCACAGGCTGGCTACCCTAGAGTTTTCTAGAAATGTGTGCCCATGAGTCAGTTGATACTGTATGTGAAAGTGTTCACATCGGTCCTGGCACTTGTGCTCACCGACTGTGAGGCTCAGATCAGATACAGATTGTTCAGATCACTTCTTAACTTAGTTGTTACTGACCCTGGTAGCTGTGGACCTTTGACAAGAGTAGCTGCCTTCAAGGCTGAGAAAAGGCAGATGCCAACCACAACATTCCCCACAGGTGCCACTCATCAAAGGGCAACGATGGCTTGCATAGCTGAATGAGGGGGAGAGACACATACACTAAAGCTAATCCAGGTCTGTAATCAAAATTACTATGACATCCAAAAAAGTATTTAACAAGTTAGATTTTGAAGTGCAAAGCAGGTGCGTGATTTTACAAGTTAGTTTAACTTTTTCATACAGCACAGGAACACAAATTCAATACTTAACCACACCTTGTTGTCTGTTTTTTGATTTTTTGTTTCGAGTCCCCCAGTATCATCTGTAACTTCAACGATTAATCATGAAATCCTTTAGACCCCCTAGAATCCTTCAGAAAATCCTTAAGTATGAAAAAGCCTCACCCAATTTTCAAATATGAACACAAGCAATAGTTTGAATGTTTTGTTTAAATTTCCTTGAATCTCCTTGCAAGGAGATTGAAAGTGTACCAGTTTCTTTTTCAAATTGGAGAAAAAGGAATTAATAATTTTCAATATGAAAGTAAAAGCAATATTCGTCTAGCTGTGCTGGTAATTTACAACCACATGTTGTGGATCAAAGTTCTACATTTCATTGATAATGTGATCTTTGCCAAAACATTTTAGTTAGACATTTTCCTGGAAGAGAAAAGGACATTATTGCATAATCTTACAATAGATAGACCATAATAAATGTCAGCCTTGAATGAATCAGTGACACCTGACAGTTGTAGATACTCCCCCCCTTTAGGACAGGAAGTGTTGATTACATTTTGTGGGCTGGATCAGCCTCACCTGTGCCTTATTATGCCCCTTGAGCTGACAGAGCATTTCTTTTGCCACATTTTGAGAAGCGTCATGATTGCTTTTGTCACTTTTGTCCTCTTGGTTCTTGAAAGAGCAAACTGGTGGCATTGATGGATGTCAAGTCGAAAATCTAGAACCAATATCTCTCTCTCTCTCTGTCTGTCACTCGTTAAGTTTGTTTGTACTTGTCTATTGATTAGTTCTCTTCTCCCTTTCTCTATTGCCATGAGCTGCTGGGTTCTTGAAATTCCTGATTTGCCAGATCATTGGATCAATAAAGTATCTATCTATCTATCTATCTATCTTACTGTATTTTGTTGTGATTTTGTTAATTTGTCTGGGATGTAATGTATCATATTTTGCACAACACCTTCACTTACAAAACAAAGACAACATGAAACAAGCCATTCTTTTAATTTCATATGCTTTCACCACATGATCACGAGCCACCTCCCAAATTGCATGAATGATCAAGAAAAGTGACATGGAGCAGCACTTACATGTAAAAGCCTGCAATGTCAAAACAGCTCAGCCCAATGAAGTTTGTTTAGACTAGCTAGACTATGTAAACCTGTCCAGGAGGGGAGGGAAGGATCTGATTTGTCTTGATGCTGTCTGTTTCATGTGCAGCTCCTGCCTTTGCACATACTTGTACGTAATGCTCAGGGAGTTTCATATTGCTGCTAAGACCTTTTAAAGGAGCCTCGTTTTTTGTTTTACGTCTTTGCTGATTTGTTTGATCTCTAGCTTTTATGCTACTTAAAAACAGTTTTTTAACCTACAGCGTTGCTGCTCAATGAGTTGTTTTTGATGTGTCAAAGGATGGCACATGGATTTTTGCCTCATTATTTTTTCCACACGCCTCCCTTCTTTTCATCTTGATGATTACGTTAAGCCATATGCACTGTTCCAGCTGTTCCAGAGGGAAGACACCATTCACAAAGGCGCTTGAGTGTGAGAAATGTGCTGCCGGCTCACTGAGAATGGTACTCATCTTGAGCTTAGTGTCATATTTCAGGAATGCCATCGATGCTAGCTATTTTTACATGGTAGCCTAAAGGTGAAGAAGAGGAATGAATAGCAGGATGCATGGCTTTACCTGTTCTAACGCAGCCCTGTGTTGTACATAATAATTGCATGCATATATTAAGTTGGTTTTCTCAATAGAATGAAAATGTGGTTGCTAGCGGCGTGAAGTGGCTTAATTCATTTTAAAAATGTTTGATCCTCAAGTTCCATTTACACAAATGTGCAACGTGTAAGCTATTCATTACGTACAGTCTGACAGAAATAATTTTTGAGAAAATATTTTTGAGGTTTCCCTTTGGTCACATCAGAGCGACGGCAGTCTGGGGCATCATCCTTTTACACAGACTGTGTCAACGCTGTCTGACTTGGTCAGAAGTTCAGCCATTCCGCATTCTTGACTAAAGGATAAAGCAGCTCTAATCCCCTTTACCAGGTACCTAGAGTTGGCGGTGGAGCCAGGAATTCCTGCAGCATACCAATTTGGGGAAGTTGCTAGGGTTAGGATGGACAATTCGAACAACAATAGGGTACCCTCATTCAAAGTAAAATGGGCTTTCAGTTCTGTGAGAAAGTCCAGCCAACTCAGAGATAGGTCCCACGTGGAATGTGACATATTTAGAGTGCTTTTGATTCAGGAGCATTGACCACATTTACAAAAGTAGGCTGGGCGATCTTGGACTAGCAGAGATTGGGTGAAGAGCTGAGAAAGGGACAGTAACAAATAGGCGAGGGAGGTAATGGGCATGGTGTGTTGTTGTTGTCGTGACAGCCAAGGCCATAGTGTGAGCGTCCAGCCAGGGCAGGCTACATTAACAGCAGGCACTACAGCAGCTTACCTGGCCATCAAACTGAGCCAATGACCTGCCAGCCTCATTCCGAATAGTCCAATGTCAGGGATCAGGATCAACCCTACAAGAATGACTTCACAGACACAGAAGGCAGCTTCTAGTTCCTTTATCTGCTTCCATAATGCTGCCAAAGACTCAAGCCTGCACAGAGGTGGAGCAGCATTACTGACCTGTCCTGCTGCTCCTGTCAGACCCAGTGGATTAACTGTGAAAAGGCCCCTAGAGAAAAACTGTGGATGAAATACACTGGCCCGTCTTTGTCCCTTCTGTCTGCTGGGCCGTGGAGCACTGACTTTAGCCCTCTGTCAACCGGGCCCGGTGAAACCCATCAACAAAAGCCATTCATCTGTTGCACTGTACATGCCAAACGGCTGGCATTCCTGATCATGAATTGTTTTGTAAGCTGCATCTGTCTGTCCGTCTCTGCAATTACAAGTCTGTTAAGAGAACAATGATTTGTGTGCAGCTGGGGTTTTCTGCATTTGCCGAGTAGATCTGATTAACCTTAGGTCTGCTCATTACTGACAACTGCTCAGACAGTCTTTTTTCCAACTGATTTCATCCATTCAGACAGGATTTGATTTTGCTCATACTGAAGCTACATTAAGGAAGATTACACACTTTGTGTAACGTTTTTTTGTCTCCCTCACCAGCTCCTTGCCCGTTTTTAGTCAATATGCCGCATCTGTGCCCCATATCATGGAGCACTCTGTGAGACGGCTGCCTTCTCAGCAGCTCAGCTCTCTTCAAAAAAGTACTTTCCTACGTAGTAGTAGTGCCTTTGTCAGTGTGTACTATCGTGAGAAAGATGATTGACACCATGCCATAACAGTGTGTCCGATAAGTTTAAGGTGTCATGTCATCTTACAGTTATGTATATGGAAATCTCCCTTGCACTGAGCAACAATTTAGTGCAGACTTCATTCTGATAGATAAAAACACAACTTCACACACGCGTGATTAGAGCCCTGCCTGTATGACTTTTATGTGCTTCCTCTGCGGCTCAGTTTGTGTCACGCTCTGAACAGGAGAATCGAATGAGTCTGACTCATCTAATGAGTGTCCTACACGTAGTTCAAGCTACATTTTTCTCAAAATACTATTAACACAGCTTGTCAAAAAAAAAATCCATTTAAATGAACACAAATGTAACCACAGGCTGAAAAGAAAAGTATCGTTTCAGATTGCATGCAGGTTGTCTGTAAATACAGAATACATTACAACTTTCAGAAAAGCCTCTCAACTTGACACAGTAATTACAAAGACAAAAAGTTTTGATTGTCTTCCAGTTGTCAAACATTTCTTGGAGACACATACATACATACATACGTACATACATATTATGACTCAAAATCTAAATATCAACATATGTCATAGTGTGCGTAGTTATCATACATTTTGGACTGAAATGAGATGACGACAATACAATTCATAGACAATGTACTACTCCACATTGACATGTGTATATACTTGTGTTCACAGTCAATGGACATTGAAGAAGTTGGGAAATACCTGGGCTACGAACATCTTTTGCTTCCATCCATGTTGCCAGATTTTTGCCTGTATTGCAATCATGCCAAGTATTGCCATGTTGCCAGTCCGCCTCCAAAAAGCTTCTCAAGCTGACAAATTAGTCCATGGGAAACCAGATGTGCTTGCACTTATACTTAGCAACTAAGTGAAAGCAACAATTGATGTGGTTCACTGGTAATATAAGGTCTGAATACTCAGGTAAATGTGTTTTGATTTTGGTTCATTGCACTGAAAAAACATTTTCTAATATTGAGTCAGACCAATCCAGACGTTCGCAGACAAGCTTTTATTATGACTAAACACAGATTCACCTTTTGACAACCTTTTGATAATGATGCAAAAGTGTTAAATTTGCTATCGTTGTCCAGTTGTTTCCTGACACAGTAAAAGGCTCTTTTTGTAACTGTGTTGGCTGATTCTACAAGAATGACGGGGTGGTGTTCAAAGGGTCCAAAAGCATTGAATTACAACTTCTGTGAGTCCACAACTGGGGAAGGGTGTTGTGCCTCATACTTAGCTCTTCCTTATACCATCCTTTGTTAGTGTTCAAGTTTCTGTCTCTGAGTTGTTGAATTAGCTTGTTAGCTATGTGTCAGTTGTGCTATTGTACAAAACCTGTGTTTGGATGCTCGCTCAGAGTCTGCATAGCTCTATCATAGCTGGTGCCTGAGGGGTATCTGATACAATATATCAACATAAATGGACCATGAGCTGAAGAAGTGGGATGTTACATGTGTGGCTAGTCGCATGGCAAATGAGTGTGTATGTGTGTTTAAGTATGATTAGGTTTGCAAACTTTGAAATCACTTCAGCCTCTGATGCTAAGTGCAATGTGTTGAGTAGACTCTTAAATTAAACGATCATATAGAGAAACACGTAGAGGATGGGCCCCAATCGGACAGTTTGTCGATATCCACACACTCTTCACCATCAGAGCCATTAATTGATCATAGTATGTTCAGCAATACAATTCAAGTCCCTGTCACTTAGCCACGAGGTGAAAAGTGGCAGTTTCACATCTGACATGTATTTTTCACACCATTTATCATCTGTGTCATCATGTCACTACATGTGTGCCATCAAGCAGCTCAGAATTGACTGTGCGGTTCTCACCATGTTACCTTGTCTCACACCACGTGCTCATGCAGTTCCCACACAGTTAAAGAAATGCTGCCCAGAGGATGGTTGGCCATTCCCAACCGGCTCACCATTTCAACGACTGGAAATCCCCCTGTGCACAATGAGGCCAGATATGATACTGCAACACTGCAGGCGAGGGAGGGAGCAGGGGACATTATTGATACGGCAAGCGCTATTGTCTGGGAAAGTCCTTAAGGGAACACAACCAATTGTTGTTAATTGTATGGCCTCGCATTCTGTCCCAAGTGCAGGTATGTGTTACGTGTCTTGAATTGGAGAGACAAGTATACTTACTTATGATCACTGATCATATTTTCTTCTTTGGAAACACTGTTGGTTTTATGGATTGGAGTATCCAGGCCTCTGAAGCTCACATTTTGTCACATCATCTGTTCAAATTCCGTTGCACATGCATATTTTATTCTGCTCAGAGTAATTTTAGCTGCCGGTAACGTGAGTGTGTATCCACACTCAGAATGTGTGACTTCCTCTCCTGAATCGGGCACCCTTGAATGCGACATATCACTTCCATTCAAGACTGACTTCAAAAAGTCCCCTACATATTGTTGGAATAACGGAAAGTACACTGTGCCCTTTTGGTATGTGTAAAATTAACAGTTCTATCAAACAGACTATTCTGGATACGTGAGTGGGTGCACCGGAACATTAACGTTTCAGAACACATATTCATAAGCCTACTAATTCAGTTAGGTTCTTGAAAGACACAAGTCTCCTACAAGTTCCCACAGTAAACCAAACAGGTGGGAGTAGGACAAGTGGGGAACATTCACTGATGGGACAGCACATGGTGCTTAGTCCTTGTTGTCCGCAAGAGATGGATAAGGTGCCTTTCCATTTAGTCAGGGTTGTGGAGAGAGAAAGAAAGAAGCAACGAAGAATCCACAGGGAGAGTCATGATGCAGCCCAAGAGACGATGCGTTACCCTGGGTTCCATAATGAAGCTCTCAATATGACGATGGTGTTTGAAAGCACTGCAAACGGTGAGGGGCAGAGCAATGCACAGCCCCATATGCATCTACTCACCACATCATATTTCCACCGCCATGAATGAGGCCCTCACACAGACAGCTCCCCAGACAGCTCCCACTGCTGTCAGAGAGCCAGAGCCAAAACCTTTCACAACACGTCATCTACACAAAGCAGAGGAAAAACCCCTCTCTCGGAGACGGGTTCGAGCTCTATTGGATGATGGTGGCCGTGTGAGTGCTGCAAGAACATAAAGAGTGAAGGACGGAAATGGGTTGCATTTTTCTAAATTCTCGAGAGCTAACCTTGCATGTGAAAAACTTCTTTATTTACCTATGTTGTTGTTTTTTTGTCTGTGTGTGTGTTTTTGATTTGTTTTGTGAACTGCTGTAGGTCTGAATGGATGTATATGGAGGGCCGTCATCAATGATTTCCATTGTTTTTAAGCCATAGTTTGTAGGCCCATATGTATGGTTGAATAAAGAACCAGTGTAACAGCCTCTTGTGAACAAGAGGACGTGATAGGTTAATTGCCAGATGAATTCAGCCCCATTTCTTTGATTACAGTGAAATGCCAGGCTCAAAGCCAAAGAAAATGTGAATAAACACACGACAGTTTTTGACAAACTTTGGCCAGACATCCTAATTGTTGGAGTTACAATTTAGAGGAGGCAGAGTTCTGTTCAAGATTTACTAGCTTGATAAGATGTTGTGTTTTCTGTGTGGCCCATGGTATTTTCATACCATTAAACTTAATTACTTTTGAAATAAGTGCTTTATCCTGAATACTCGTTCGAAAAACATATTACTCCTCGACATTGAAGCCAGTGTACAAATTATTTCTCATACTCAAAGGATCACGTTAATATGAGTGGTGGCAATGTGACTTTGTCTATCCCGTGAAAGAATCAAAGAGATTTGGGCAGCACTGTCACATCCTAAACTCATCTAATTTGTGTTGAATCAAAGACTGTTTGTAAAATCAAGTATTTATTGTTGTTGTTGGAGACTACTCTTGTCTGCCAAGTACAGTAATTGAGCAGTAGCCACAGAGTTGGCTGCATCAGGCCTGGTGTCTCATATGCATTGTGGCTGTCCAAAACTGGGCATTTTTATTAGAATATGCAGCTTGATACTGTCTCCACGCTGCAACCCCAATCCCACCCACTGTCCAATTTCCTCTCCAAAATCTCAGATATCAGTGTCACTCATTGATTCACACCTTCCCCATGTCACAGATGTGATTGAGCTCTTTTACAACCTTATCAAGGTTAAGAGTTCAAAATCAATTGTAATCCATTGTGAATCTAGGCAAATTATTATTATTAATAATAAGGCTGGGACATAAGTGGGAAGCCTTTCCAACACAAGGTACTATTTTGGTTGGACAGGGCCATTGTGTATGGACCGAAGATGGTTGACTGCCCGGGGGAAAGGGTGGAGGTGGATGACTGAAAAAGGCATAATGATGTACAGGGTAGACACCAGACCTCTACAGGAATATTAATACCTGCCTTCTCCTGTTCTTATGTGTCTCATTTCTTGCTTCCACAGCAACCAACATTCAGGGGGTCCCTTGTCCCCAATTTCAGGGTTGAACTCCTGGCAATCACACTTACAAACATGTGTAAAGGAAGGGCAGGGGGGCTCTGTTATGTAACGATGCCGTCCCTAACAGGAGCTGCCCTCTCTTAAAGATGCAGTGTGGCAGTGGTCCGACTGAATTTAGAAATCAATAATGTGTCCTGAAAGCAAAAGGAAGAGATGATGTCAGGGTTTAAATTGAGTATTAAGCGCATGCAGCCTCTTTTATTGTTTGGTTGTAATGATGTAGCAGGCTAACAATAACTGCTGATCGGAAAGGGTGGGAGAGGAGAATGTCGGCCTTGGTCTTTTTATAAACAGCAAGTATAGAAGGGGGAGCAGAGCAACAATAAGAGTGATGTGTTGTCATATCTGTGCAAACGTAATTACTGCTAAACTGGTAACAGGACTTTGTAATGATTAGTTTAAAGGTAACTTTCCAGATTCATCTGTTGTAGTCAATACAATGAGTTATTTTTCTCAGCAGCGGAAGAAATCCATTACACCATCAGATAACGCAAAAACAATTTGCTTTTTACATAAACAGACACTAAAATAGGATGGGAGTTTATTACATTATGGGAAAAAGATGTTTTTCTTAATTTTGTACAGGAGCACATTGCACTCTCTCTGCACTTCCCGACTGTCACATACCCCAGTTATGTAGGACAGGTACTGATGGAAGGCATCAAATACCTAAGATATTAGGTTAACATCTCAGAATTCCACTTTTAACTGGACACTTTGCTTAATGTCTAGACAGAGTCTCTTTGTTTGATTTAAACTTAGAAAGTTAAGGTAATGGCCAACTGTATTCATGTGTAGTGTTGACTTATTTCAGATGAATATGTAAATTGCTGCAATAGTCAGCCATTAAGTTCTGTGTACTCTGGCCTAAAAATACATCAGCTCAGAAGGCTGCACAAACAAACAAGATGAAGGTCGCAGTAAATGCTTTGCGCTAGAAAAATGTCCTGTGTGGGCCACCACATCATGGCTTGTAAAGGCCACACACACTCTCACGCGTTGTGTGCTTAAATGTGGATGCATGCACTGTACCTGCAAGTAGAGAACCCACTTTTAGAGATTGAGGGGGCCTCCACACAGCCTCACATGCACACCCACGCGTTCCTGTTGCTCAGTGTTGCTGTGCTCGTCTTACTGACTGTGCTGGCTGAGCCAGCTGGTGATAACACCACTTCCTCCTTGCTTGTTGTGCTGTTACCATCTGCGGCAACTGGCTGGAGCAGAATCATGTTACCCACACAACAGAAAAGTCAAGATCTAGAGGAGAAATGCATGGTTATTATTTGTGTTTTTTTGTAAACTCTTTTCCAAGATAATTGTGGTAAAAGGTTTCTGCAACCCGGCAAATAAATCGAAGCAGACAAAGCGCTTTAGGGGAGCAGGTTAAAATCAGTTAAGTTGTATTGCCATAATCTTCTTTCACTTAGATAAGCCGAAAATACAATTGCGTTCAGATTGAAATCCACCACCCACCGCAAATTACACACCTTACCATATACGTAGGTAGGTAGGTGGGTACGTATTGTATTGATCTGTTGATATTGCAATCCAGGAATTAAAGTCCCCAGCAGCTCAGGGTGATATAGAATGTAGAAGATACCAAAAAAAGATGCAGTATACAAGAGGCAGTATGAGGGAACTAACGAACAATATACAATTTACACATACCAAGATACCAAGATACAACCTAACCTTCACCAGTACCTGTTCTGTTTTTTTTTTTTGAGATGGTTCAGAACTGAACTCTTACTAACTCAGGTGTGTATTTTACCAACTTGTCATAATAATGATAGTTAAGCTAATTAGCACGTTTGCAGCCAAAACAACGCAATGAGGTCATTGTTTCTTGTTTACGGATTCACCCAGTTTATTAAATGAAGCTGCAACGTCAGCAAACCCACAAAACAGGTTCTCCTTAAAAGACTAAAAAGATTGCCGTGTGGTAAAAATCAATTGCATTATCCAGTAAAAAAAAAGTCCAAGATAGCTGTCACATAAAAATCCGGAGCTAACTGTTTGTCCACTTCAATTTGAGCAAAAATTTGAATAATCCTGTAAATCCCATCAACCTCATAGATTGCAAGAACGAGCATGTCACAAATACTGTGTTTGAATAAGACACTTTGCTCCCAGTTGGTGTTCTAATGGACGAACATTCCTGTACCGAAACCCTGATATCAGATGAAATGAAGCAGTACTGACCTCATTTGGTTAAAACATCATATTGTTTGCAGGGGACTGACTGACAGGCAATGTGAAGGTGCATAATATTTATTTTGTGCAAGGACACTGACTGACAAGGTGGGACTAAATGTCAGAGTGCTCCCGCAGGGAAGTGCACAAAAAGAAGTTTGACATTTAGAAACAAACGTTTAGAGTGTTTTTAAGTGAGAGAGGTTTCAGCCACAAGGAAGCAAGCCAGAGAATAGATCCTTAGAGAGAAAGAGAGAGGAATCAAGACCTGAATTCATGACCTACTCAAGTGCCTTTCACCCTTTTAATCCTGCTTTGGCTGTGGCAACAAAACTGACCTGTTAGCGATGATACTCTGTCAAGAACAACATATTAAAGAAAATGGCCTTGTAGGCTTTTGATGATGCTGACAGGGCAATAATAAGAGAGGAGTGAAGAAGGAGAGACGGGAGAGAGGAAAACAGGGCCTATCTGAGGGCAGGAGGGAGGGCAAGAGTGGCATGCGGCTGGATGGTATCCTTGGGAAAGTTTGCAGCTCGTTCTCCCACTCTCGGGATCTTAGCTGGGGACAAATACCACATGGAGCTGAGAGGAAGCCCGCCGGAGTGTGCAGGGCCACAAGCACACAGGAATGTTTCACTTCAAATGGAAAATGTTCACAGCTGTTGGTTAGGCTTTCTCTTTCTTTTTTCGCCATCTCTTTCTATTTGTCCATTTTTCTGTCCCACCGTGTCATGAGCTCACTGCTATTCTCAGCTCTGCTCCATGCCATGTGGATGGTAATTCGTATTTTTAGCTCCTCTGAGGGTAAATTGTGCACTCTACCTGATTCACAGTGTCATAGTCAAATAAGTTCAGAAAACATCACTTGTAACTTCCAGTCTTTTTGTCAATCAACTGAACGATACTCAACCAATTATCCAGCCATCGTTCTTGGAGTAATTTTTGTCAGTAACCTGCAGCATATCTGCCTGATGTCCAGTTCTCACTCCAAGTACTTTTATTAAAAACAGATCATACAGTCAATGAAATATTACAAAGAGGCTCTTCCCTCTCCCAGTTCAAATTGTCAAGTGTCAGATCAGTCTGTACACCAAGTGCTGTACCTGTCCACCTAAAATATCTTTAAAAAAAAAAAAGCTACTCTGAGCTGAGATAATCAATTGTGATTTTTTTTTTAAATTCATTCCAGAAATTGTACATAGCAAGTTTGATAAAAGTAAAAGTGCTGTAAATTGTAAGACCCAACCATTATCCCTGTATCAATAACTTTCTTGATAATGCCACAATGACATACAAACTGCAGAGATGGAATATCTTTTGGTTAGCACAGGAATTGGGCTTTGTGTCATGTCCGGCATGTGGCATCTGTAAGGATTTGTAAAAGTGTGAAATCTGCAAAATGCACACAGCTGCTTGTGGATACAAGTTGAAAGATAACCATGACAAGACAACTACGTTGCTTTAAAGTAGCTGAACCACTGTCAAGGAACCTAACAACAGTGATAGTTGGGGTGCTAACCCAACCATTTGTGAGAGGAGAGGAGGCACTGATCTACAGACAAATGTACCATGTCAGTTAACGAGTGGGGCCCAATGTTTTATGTGATCTGTAGTCAGACTTCCCAGCATTTCAGCCCTCAGACATGGAAATGCAGACAATTTCCCATTGTAAAATGGAGATGAACCCAGCTCACTTGATGAAACTCCCTGTATGAAACTCAGTATCTGCTATTATCAGCAGGCTCCATCTCAAAGTGGTTTTTGAGGAGGTTTGTTTGGTATTGGTCAAATTGTTCCCATCAGGTTCTGATCAACTCATTATTTAGATTTGACAATTCCATTGTGCATGTTCCATACTCCATATGTGTACAGATTATATTTGTAATTAAATTGTCTCTGTAGTTGTGCCTCGAAGGCCCGTGCATGTTACTGTACAACCTTTGCTACCCACATTTTACCCTCGCTGCACACACATACAGTGCACGCACATAAATAAAGGAGCCACCCACAAACTCACCCACAGGTTTAAACAGGGTTTTCTTTTTTCTTCTAAACCACTTCCCTGCCTTTCCCTTGCTCCTGGTGACGACACTCTCTTGGAATTCACTCCTTCACTGGTGGTGCTCTCAGAGAGGAGAGAGCGAGTGACTGTGCTGTTCAGATCTCTCTGTGCTCTGCAGTCGCTAACGAGGACCATTTGGTATCTTGTTTCTACTTGCTCTTTCTTTTACCCCGCCTGATCTCTCTTCTTTTGCCTGTATTCTCTCGTTACCTCTCAACTACATCCAAGGTTCGACAGTTTTATGTCATTTGGTTTGAATTAAGGCGCTTTTTGAGCTGGAGTGTCTTCAGACTTGCAATATTACACATGACTCGGATTTTCTACATGTGTATACAAAGATCTATAGGTGATATGGTGCATGACAAATGCATGTATGTAATGGTCTTCATTGTGCATGTGTGTGTCCATAGATGTGTGAGACACAGACATGGGGGGCATGCTGCGAGGTCCTCGGGAGGCCTGTAAAGGGCCAGCCTCCCCTCCTCCTCAAACCCGACTGGCTCTAGATTGATGGGGGAGGTGTTGCCTCTGCTCACTCATCCATCACACACTTTATTTGGGTTTTAGAGGAAAGGAAAAAGAAAAATACTGAAAAAAGGGGGAAAAGACTTCCAAAAATATCAAGAGTTGGGGGCTGGGGTTGTGGAGGGATGAGGAGTAGAGTGAGGGGAGGCCCCTTGTCCTGTGTGGCTCTCCTCTCCCACCCCTTTTTTCTTTTTCACAGATGCTGGAAAAGAAGTCTTACCCTTGTGACCCTCTGCTATTCTCTAGTGCCAGCACTGATAACAAAAGACTCATAAAGCCAATTGGGGGACAGATTTAGTGAAGATTACTGAACGGGTTCCTGATTTCTACTGAGATTATGTTATGTGTGAATATGTGCACGCATGCCTGTGTACCCGGACACCCCTGGCAGAATACATGCAGGGTCCCAAAAGCACATTGTGGGATGGGAGGGTCTACAGAGTAGTTGGTGGTCTTTGTTGACCGTCCAGGTTGGACAGGCTTCACTGTGTGGCAGGACAGTGAGGCCAGATTAGTTAACAATGTTGAGGAAACAAAGCCAGCAGTGCCAACCCCTTAAGGAGATGAGATTTATGTCTCAACTACTGATTGGTATAGGAAACATGCAACAAGTGTCCATAGCAAAGTTCAGGGCTCTCTAAGGGAGCAGTCGACAATTTCTGGTCGTTCCTGCTGTCAAAATTAATGTTACAAGTTGGTTGAATAAATAGACTACTTGTCAATTATCAACAGATAAAATGTTGTCTTCTGCATTCCTTTTGAGCCATAATGGAATTATTCTTTTTGGCCTGGAATATCAATGTTGCTATTTGTGAGAAAAAACCTGACTGAGACCTTTGCCTTTATCGATCCTTTTAGTTACACTGTAAATGATCTTTGCAGGACGAACACTAACTTACCTTACTGTGCATTCATTCCCACCACAATTTCAAGTAATTATTCATTTTGTAGTATGGTATTTTGAATACTTAAACAATTTCTTTTTCCAAAATAGAAGTGGCTTTTGTGCACAACTCAGAGGAAATCAAGTTAAACCCCAGTTTTGTGATGTAAAATTATTAAAATGCGAAATCGTAGGAAAATGGGTCACCAGGATGGCTTATCCTTATGTGTGGAGGGGAGTGTGTCTTTCCACTGAGGAGCTTTTCTAACTGCAGCCCTCATGTGGAAGCCTTTGGGGCCCCATTTGAATCACAAAAAATGTTCACAGGTTTTGGTCAAATGAAGAATTTGGGGATCTATTAAAGCTTGGTGACAATGACTTTCACCCCCAAGGCCACCACATGGGTTCGCTCTGCAGCTGACCTCTCCATTGCTGCCCAGTGCAGGGTCCAACGGCCGAGCTACCACGCAGTTTGGGGCGACAATGCACCCAAGAAGCTTGTGAGGTCAATGTCTCTTTTATGTCTTTCACTCTCCTCCTACTTGCTGCAATGCTCTGGCTCAAGTTGGGGCTTATCAAAGACAATCCATTTCTGTCATGTGGCCAAATCATCTTGACACCCATTTAGCATGCTCATCAGAAGACAGTTATGAATATTCAAGATGGTGCCAGGGGCCAGTGAGAGGCAGAATGGATAAGATGAGCGTGACAGATAATAGAGAGTGTGTGTTAAGGACGGGGGGACAGAGAAATTCTGAGAAAAATAGGTGTGTGTGTGTGTGTGTGTGTGTGTGTGTGTGCGTGTGCGTGTGCGTGTGTGTGTGTGTGTGTGTGCAGCAAGCAATTCATATGACAAGACAACTTCTGCTTGAGGATATTAAGTGGCAGCATGGAAGGATGATTGTTGGGAATCAATGCAAAGATATTATGTTAAGATCTACATGATCTGCCATGATCTGTCAATACCTACTGCCAATTGCCAGAGCGTAAAAAGAACATTACATTTACACTTTGTCCTGGACAAATATGTAATTTTTCTCATGAAGAAATATGACCACAGACATAACAGACTTGCGGGTCCATGAGTGTATGAGACATCGGGCAGATGAAGGCACATTTTGATTTTTAGCACACTTTAATCCCTTTGCCAAGCCCTCATAATAGATGTTTTTCGTGATATAGATATTTTTGGTATAATGCATTATTTTCAAAACATCATGGAACTAATTATGATAATTCTTGGTCAGTCTTTGCATGGAGATTAATTGTGGACATTAAGTAGTACATGGTGAAATGGACATGATTATAACAAAGTGATTGCACAAGAATAAATAAAAACAAAAGTGGAACTCAAACTGACCTCACAGTGACACCACTCTTTGTCAGGAGATCAAATCCAGTATAATGAGCGCAAAGAAGGAGCCATAACAGGGTGACAGGTCATTCAAGTACTCACTGCCACACCCACCAGAATACAATAGAATGAAGCGGAATAGCAATGAATTAATTTTAGTATCTTAACAGGATATTGTGTTGCCAAGAGACAACATCAAGTGTAAAGATAGCCTAAAATCAAGACTTAAGGTAGACATGGAAAAATAGTCCATGACGACAATGGAAAGCTGAAAGTCAGCCATGCTATTTTGTTCCACTGACCTTTATTTAGGTTTCTGAATGTGAATTGTAAGAGTAAGAGTGAGTTTGTGGAAATGAACATGTCCATGTTGACATCTTGAGTAATTGGTAATTATCTCCATTAAAAGTTTTTCTTTTTAGAATTGTTTTTAAAAATGTTCCGTCTGGATGTTCCGTGAACATTAAGTCCATGCTTGTTATTGTCTACGCCTCAGATACATGATACAATACGTTGCTTGAGTTGTAGGTAACCATCACTCATTAAGGGTGTTGTTGATATCTGTCAGTACATTAAAACCTGCAATAGAAGTATCTTATCTCTTGAGGGAATATCAAAATAGCAATATCAAAAGTTGAGATTGGCCTGTGAGTTGCACCAATGCTTCTCTGCAACCCTGTTAAACATGGTTGTTTCGCTCAAAGTAATGTTAGCAAGTCGTGCGGAGAGCAGTGGGACCACACAAGCGAAAAATGATCCCAGAGCTCAAACGAAAACATTTTTAAAGTTTTCAATCAAACAATTACAGAACTAATTTGAGAGAGTTTCTCACTGTTCTTTAGAAATACATCCCTCTCATCTTTTGCAGCCTCTGTTATTTGATGGATAGGTGGTCCTACTGCTTACATACTCCGGGTCTGGTTGGTATGTGTTGGGATGTATTTGCCTACTCTCTGTTTGTCTACACATTCGTGTGCGGTTTTTGTTTGTTGTGCAGAGAATCCGTTTGCCTCGATTCACCCTCCATCCACAGCTTTGCCCGCTGCATTTCACTGCAATGGGTTGTAGTCCAGAGTGAACCACTCACCCCTCCTCACTGTACCATTGATAAATTGGCCAATTATTTGGATATCTGTGTGCATCATATGTGTTTATTTTTTACCATTGTAATGTTTTATTTTTTTCAGTTATATAGTCAGGAATATAGGTCAATTGTTCAATTCTTGACAGTGTTGACAAAACTATCATGTACTTCTAACTACTGATAGAAGCTAGAGTTCATGGAGAGTGAGTCAATGTGTGTGATTTTTGCTTTACATCTTTTATTACTTTGGTAGGTTATAATATATATCCTGCACGTTTGTCAGTGCGAAGACAAAAAAAGCCCCAATGTGTCACAGGCCAAATCTTCCATTTGAGACATTTTCTCGACTTAGTTCAAACATTATACCCTTCACCTCTGACCTATCCCTGTGTACTGCTGATGAGCCACAACATTTCTAAGAAAACCTGCTGCTGAAACTTTGGTTATTGTTCTGCAGGTTGTGGGCCTCATGTAAAGTCACAGTTTAGTCATTGTGAAGGCAGTGGTCTACCAAAACCCGATCCGCTGTATCACTTGCGCCGTTGAGTCACAAAGTATATTGTTGTTTCCATAGTTGAGCCAGAAATGATAGTGTAGTGGCTAATTTCACAAAGTTACAACTTGCTATAATCCCACATTATAATATATGTGAGTCTCAGCCTGTCTTTGCTTCCTGTTAAGGAGGTAATGAAAATGCTAGCAACTGTTCTGCATTGTGATTTCCGAACACAGGTCACTAATGAAAGGTGGAGGAAAAGACCATGTGATCAGAAGATCCCAGGATGAGTCACACCACAGCCCCTGTCAGTTAGTGTGGGGTTTCCTGCAAACAGACTTCAGCCACAGACCTCAGTCACTCTAGATAAGAGGGCGGTTTTATGATTGCAGTCTGATTTGAACACCTGAATAGCTGCATCCACGGGCATCTATCCAGATTGTCGGAATAACCATGGTAGCACGCAACCCGCTGTGTTGAAATGGGATTTACATTTGATGTTAGGTTACATAATGGCTGAGGATATTGCGTTGTCATTGACAGAGAGTGACATGCATTGTTTTAGTCTGCAGGAAACATAGATTATGTAGATGAGAAACAAAACATGCCTTATAAACAAATCAGAATTAGTCAAATGTTAGTCTCCTTACTTTATGTGCATAATATGAAATACTATATTGGTATGTAACCCAATACCATTCATCATGAACAGTTAATTTGCAGCTAGTTGCAATTGAAACAAGCCATGAAACACCCCAAACAAAGCATGCACATAGCATACTCTCAGTTGAAATAACATGACACAGATGGAGACATTTCTTAATAAATTGTTAGGTGTCTACTTTCTCAATAATTTAGTTTTTCATCTCATATATCGTAAATTTTCACTTAACATTTGATATTAGATATCGTTTTGCATGGACAATAAATGCAACAAACCCACACACATACAGACTAAGGTCTCAACTTAGGGTATTTGAGCCCTAAAACAAGTTGATGGGTCACTTGCAATGCAAGCAAAATAAATTGACTAGAACCAATAACAGTTAAGTCCTGCCATTGGTTATTTCTCCAAATGTTTTGGAATATTGTTAGGTTGTATGAGCTAAGGGAATTCAAAGAATGATGGCAGGCCAAACTAATCTGGCCTACAGTGCACCTGGAAGGAGAATAATTTTTTAGTTTAGAAAAGAAGTCTAACAGAATCAGACGAGGAAATTCTGTCAGAGAGACATGTCATTCATTAAAAATTAAATAGTAGCATAACTCTTACATATTTTGGCTAGTCTTAACAAAAATACTTTTACGCTCTGCAATCAGCATCACAAAGCGTAAAATTTGTTGTATTGTGCAATTTCACCTGTCTGTCTGCTGTCTGTCTGTCTGTCTGTCTGTCTATGTCAGTGTATCTATCTGCCTGGCTGTACTACAAACAAAGGGTCTTCAGTCTTATTTTGTGTAGTGCAGTGTTAGTCCTAACTTAACTGTAACTTCATTCCTGATGTTACTGTATTTAACTCAGTAATCGAGCCATCTAAAATATGTACATTCAATTTACATAGTTTTGTTGCTTACATTATACCTGAATCACAGAGACAGCTACATTTCAATGTGACAAGAGAAAATTTGAATCATTAACTGTCCACATTATTGGGTTAGGGGATCGGGATGCACTGATTGACCTTTGAGAGGGAGACAGATACTGTGTAGTGCAGCCAGACAAATGCTGCCCATCCCGTCAGCTTGCTAGCAAGGGCACTGAGGTAGATAATAATTGTCAGCTTGGCTGTCACTGCCAGAGCCAGGGTGGGCTAGACATGGTGGGTCTGGCTAAGGGACTAGAGCACCGTGGGTGTCAAGTGTCCACAGGGCTGAAGAAAGAGGAAGAACAGACCTTGTACACAGAGGCTCACTCAGCATGACTGTCCTCAGATGACACACACTGAAAAAAATTGAAATGAGATGTGATGCATTTACATGAATACAAACAGTCAAACATAACAAAACAATGTGAAGTGTTTGTTGAGTATGTATTTTGAGCATGTTTTTGTTCCTTCACAACAGGCAACCATCTGAAGGTAGAGCACCACAGAAATCACTCTGAATAAAGGAAATCTTGCAATTTGCAGCAGTATCACAAAACCAGCCACATGCTGCTCACCCAAAATGTGATCACAACTGGAATAATCACAGATGGTTGGAACTATTTGTATTAAGGTAGGTGTTTGCTCTTACCACATCCTCAGCCATTGGACCTTTAACCTAATATGCATTGATCCAATGGTCCTCAATTCTCAATCTTGAGCAACCCAAACATTAGCCACCCAACTGAAGTCTGAAATAGTTGTCGACGCAATCAATAATTCATGAGGCAGCAACTGATTAAATGACACACCAAGTGAGAGACGGAGGAAGTCGGTTACATCGTGAATGTTAGCTTTTTGCATCAATACAGCCATATGCACTGCATGTACATGCAGGTGATTGAAGGTGTTGCACAAATAGTTGATCTGGTACAGGGGACACTGAATATTAATGTTAAGGTAACTTTCCACAACTGATATCTGAAAAAAAACACTCACCATAGCTTCCAATGTAAGAATGTATCTGGCATGTTTTTTTAAGTTTCCAAGAGCTCCAAACAAATGTTAACTTTCTTTTAATGAAATTTGACTACTTGCAGCAAGAATGTAAGTGTATCATTTATGAACCTTTACAGCTATTTGTCAGCTATCTGTCCTAATCTATTTGTCACTTTTTACAAAATAAACCAAGAACTCATCAGCACCAGAGAAAACTAAACCATAAACTTGTAAGATGGTGCAGTGAAACAAGCTTCTGTTATCACTGCTATGTACACATGAGGTTTAAAGGATGTTTTTTCGCTCCATCTCCTCAGTGTGATGGAACAGTATGTCCATCACACTGTGACATTCAAGCATCATTGTCTATCGGTCCCAAGTGTCACTGCTGAGGTGGTAATAAGGTGTTACAGAGTGCAGCGTGTCAGCAGCTACAATGAAATACATCCAAAGGACCCTCCCTGAGCAGTGGCTGCAGGACAAATTTAGTCCAGGTGTCCAAAGAAAAAAGTAATTCCATGGAAAAGGAAGCATCAGCGTGCGTCACAATTCAACACAGGATGCTTAGGTGGGTGCCCACATATTCCTGATCGACCCAAAAATGTGTGTAAGGAAGGGTTGTTTTTTTTCAATCATTTATGTACTTACTGATGATTCCAAGAAAAATGGTGTCACTCCCCTTGACATATCCTCATTAATTTGTGAATAGCGTTTTATTTTGTGAGACACCTTGGGAGCAGTTATGGATTCAATATCCTGCTTAGACACACTTCAACATCACTTGAGCCTGGAATTGAACCAACCACCTTTTTGTCTCCATGACTCACCTGTTGAGCCTTGCTAACCAGATCATGAAGGATCCAAATGAAAGTTCTTGCTCTTAGAACTGTTCGTTCGACACTTAAGTAATTTTTGTTGTTTCTCTGTAGACGTGGAAGTGCCTGAAGTAGCAGCATGACGTCATGGGCATTTTTGAGTGATGTTTCCCTACATTTTCACCTCGACCAGGAGAGTGTTAAATGGTCGTCAGTAGACATGACCTACTGTCAGGGATCAGAACGTGAGATCACACCTTCACACATTACCGTTAGCTGTGTAACAGTCAGAAAGGCGAGTCGGCGGGGTGACGTAGGGGTCATTTGTTTCTGTCAGAAGCACAGAAATAGTCTCAAAACTCCTCCCATAGTGAACAAAGGATGCATGCATTCATTGGCTAGCAGCTGGGGCGGGATGTGCCGCTGTTGTGATTACCTGCCTCGGCAGAGGAAGGGGGTCTCTCTGTGGACCTATGGAAAAATGCTGCTATTTGCCAAGTGCCATGATTAGCACCCTGGCCTGTTCCTGGGTCAATACAGAGGGCAAAAGTGTGTAGACCAGGCCGGGGATTTCCATTGGCTCGTGCCTCAGCTGTAATTATTACTACTTACAAACGGGCCCCAACTCCCAGGTCCCACGCTCCTCTTTGAACTGTTGTTAAGAATTATTTCTTTTGGTGTGTGGTGGGAGTGTGATCAGACATTGTCTTCACATATGGTTTGAATATTGTATAGCTAATGGCCTCTTTCCCTCTTTGAGTCATGTTATATCATTTTGAAGGGGCAATTATTCTAAGGGCATCGACTCTTTTATTTGTTCTTAACCTGGAAGGCAAAACACAAAATATTCCAGCCAGTTAAAATATGTTTTTGACCATTACTTACAGTTGGAATTACACTTGTGCTGTTGTCATAATCATCTAGCTTAGTATCACCGCACAAACCCAGCGCTTGCTTTTGCCAGTACAAGCAGGACTAGTTAATGGCTTGAAATTTACGTTTATCATGTCCATCAACAAAACAAAAGCTACCATTATCTGCAAAATAAACTTGCTTCCTTGATTGGTTGAGAAAAAATAATGAACAATTTGTTAGATGCATTTAACAGTTCAAGATAAAGATTGCTCTCCAAATAGTCATCAAGCCAAAGAGATGCCTTAAGGCCACCATTGCTGAAAGATGACTTTGCTGTACTTTTTAAAGAGTTGCTTGATTTTGCAGCATCATTAAAAAGGAAGGTCTTATTTTGGTCTTAATGTGGTCACTTTGAAAACATGCCTTTGTGACCTCTCCCACCTGCCAACTGATTGAGTGTTTTTTATGTGTCAGAATTGCGTCGCTCCAAAAGCCTTCTTTATGTCGGTGTAGACATTATTTTGGCATTATTTCTGTGTCCCACTCCTCCCGTTCTCTCTGGCTAACATCCACGAGGGCTGAGGTAGCCTGGCACTTGTCTGAAGCTCTCAGCCAGTCCTGGGCAGCTGGGATCTGGGGGAGCTCCCTGCAGTTCTGCAGTGTGCTGGCCCTCTTTTTGCCTCCCCTCAACCCTCCACCCCAACACTCTTAATTCTGCCTTTTTATTTGAAGCCAGTCTCAGAAAACAATACAGAGCAGCCCTGTGCTGTGAACACACAGACGCACACCCTCGTACAGTACATACACACAAGTGCGCACTGCTATAAGCCATTGAAAAGGACGAGACCAGGACAGCAAAAGGAGCAAACGCCTCTCAAATGCTGATTCAACAACTCAACACACAAAATAACTGTTGTGAATTGATAATGCCACTCTCCACGCTGTTTTCATCAGGGTAGTCCCAAAGGCCACAGCAAAGTGTGTGTGTTGCGCAGGAGCGTGTGTGCGTGTTTGTGTGCTTGTGGGGGAGAAAGGGAGGCACAATTTTTAGTCTTATTTCCCAGTATATTCTACATGAAATCTTTGTGATTTGCTCAGCTTTCATTGATTCATGGGGCAAGGGATAAAGACGTCATTACAGCCACAGGGTCTTTCTCATTCCTGCATAGTTGTGCCTCCTCTTGGGTTTGAGCTTAATAACATTAACCTGCAAATTTTCATATAGCGTGTTTGTCATGACATCTTATTGTTCAACATTGTTTTTCAGTGTACTTCAAACAATTGGTATGTAACACCACTGCGATAGCTCAGGTAGTGTGATCATTTGCAAATTCATCTTTTTCTGAAGTATTTTGTCTTTCACTTTCACCGGTCTCACACCACACCACCTTTGCCACACCACACTGTAGCTGATGTGGCAAAACTAAGTGGGTAGCTAAGTGGTGTACCATAAAATGACGTGAATTGCTCAAATTTATTTCATCAGTTTATGTTTTCGAAAATTATGTCAACAGTTAAGTTAAACATTACAACCTCCCAAGGTAATACTCCGTCCAAGAAATCCAGTAGGACAGTCATGACTTTTCATTGGGGAAAAAATATATCCATTGGTTGATCTTTTGATTCAGTATCCAAATCTTTGCACCAGTAACCTGCCACATCGACATAACCCTACACATAAAGGGACACATTGTTTTGTCTTGTTTCCTTTTTAAGGATATATGCAGTATTAGTCATCATTTGTCCCCTGAACAAATGTGATGACAGAAACCTGCTCTGCTGCAACAGGTTCTCAGCAGAAATGCATTCCTAATGTAGCATGAATGTCCTCATTCATCACAAAGTTATTCTCTTGATTTGATTTCTTTCCACATTACCACTATTTACCTAAATGAACCCTGATTCACGTATTAGTGCAAATGTCCCACAACATAGGCATTTTTATATGAACTTTGTTTAGATCAATTGTAGCTGGACAGTGAACAGTCCTGGTGGCCATTGAGGCTGAATATCAGGGTAAAGTAGTGCACTGCTGTTAACCGTGCTGCCAAGATCACAGCTACTCAGTGCTACCCTGCAAAAGAAGACTGAGGGTAAACAGGCAGAATTGGGAGAGTCGAAAAGAGACTTGGACTGTGTTCTTGTAAATAATTGCATTCATTGTTCTCTGCCACTGTTGGTTATGGTCACAAGCTGTTTGGTAGGCCCCTGTCTGTCTGGTGCTCCCCATGAGCCTGGTGTCAGCCCTTACGCCCCCGAGGGGTGCAACTTGTGCCAGGGGTGAGGATGCCAGCTCCCTGACCCAGTGGCCTGCGTCTGATGTGCCCACGCCAGAAGCAAACGATCCTCGGGCCAGCTCAGAGACTCCAGGCGTGCTGCGCGCATGCTGCTCTGCTGTTAAATAAAGCTGGTTCAAAGAGCACATTCCTGCCCCCAGCCCGGCAGCAAAATAGCTCGCTCTCTTACTAGCAGTGTCAAAGCACCAGATTGTTTCCTTTTATTGCTTTTTCTTTATCAGGGCAGACTCTTGTACAATCTGATTGAATGCAGCATGTTGTTAGCTTCAGTTGTTGGCTGTGGGAAAAGCAGATGGCCTGTTTGGACTAAATCACCTGTCCTCCTTATCTTAAGTAAAGAAATCATTCCAACTGTTCAGATGTTAAAAGGATGTCGGACATTGTTGGTGGAATGCATATTTCACTCTTTAACTGAAAAGTGAACACCCACATTTATTACTCAGAAGAAAGAAGAAGAGTTTTATTGCCAGGACATACTGTAGTTGTGTCATTGCTATCTATTTTTTTCTCTCTGATTTTCAGCTCTCCGTCCATTTTCAGGTCAAATTTCACATGGCGTGACAAGTGTTTCCTCACTTATCTGTGAGGAAGAATGTTGTCATCATCTTTTTCAATCCCTTATTCCACTGTTCAACAGAACAAAAGTAAACAGATAGTGCCTGGTTCTGTGTAAAAAGTAATAGTCATATGTTGCACATCCATGGTTCTGTCTCAGAATCCAGACATTTACAATTGTACCTAATTGGAAATTTTACAAACACACACACAGACGCACACACTCACACACACACACACACACACACACACACACACACACACACACACACACACACACACACACAAACACCATCCAGTTAACACAAAATCAACTTTGTCTCCAAAGAGCCAGTTTCAGTTTTTTGCGGATGGTCCAACCAGCTCTTGCTAGGGAGGCTTGCTCAGCTATAATGAAAATTCGAGCCCATAGTGCCCAGGCAGAAAAGGATAGGTAACCCACTACAGGTTGGTCAAAAGGTCTTGCCTGGACTATAGGAGTTTAAGTTTCTTTGGGTTTTGGTCACGAGTGAGGGGAGGCCAGAGCGGAAATTGAAAAGTGGATTGGGGAATCATCTGCAGTAATTTGGATGCTCAACTGTTCCATTGTGGTGGAGAGAACTGCCCCAGGGGGCCAACATCTCGATTTACCCACACAGCAACCTCTACGTTCCAACGTTCACCTGTGGTCATGAACTTCGGCTAATTAACAAAGAAGTGACGTAACAATTTCAAGTGCACAGCTGAGTTTTGTGCACTTGGTAGCCAGGCGCAGCCCTAGAGATAAGGTGACGAAAGTGCCATGAGATAACTTCTGTTATGGTTTGGCGCTATACAATTAGAATTGAATTGAAATTTAATTTGAAATTAATTAGCTTGGACAATTAGGAGAAGCTCAAAGTAGAACCACTGCGCTTCCATGTCAAGAAGAGCCAGCTTAGTCCAGGCATCTGGTGAGGATGCCTCCTGGATGCCTCCCTTGGGAAGTGTCCCGGGCATGTCTGTATAGGAGGAGGCCCAGGGGCAGACCAAGGACACACTGGAAGAATTATATCTGTCAGGTAGCTTGTGGAAATGTCTGGGCCTCTTTGCAAAAGATTTGCTTTGTTTTGTATTAAATGGTGAATCACAGGTGAACTGAATATCTCCTCATTATATTTCCATTTCTAAAGAAAATAAATGAAAAACATGGAGGTTATTGATCGATTGTTATTGTCTAGTGCTACCTGCATGATGTTAATTGCTGAAGAATTAGATATGCCGTAGATGTCCAGTTAACATTTTATGGAAAGGCCCTCAGTGAATTGCTGTAAAGGTGAATGAGAAAGCAAGAGACACAAAAAGAATTCTGATACATTTCATACAATCTCTTTTTCTTCTCTCTACCCTTCTCTACTGTTCGATACGTCTAGAGAGAATATGTCTTTGCATTACTTTCTTCCAAAGTGCACTTTGCTGAAACAAGCGTGGGAACTGACCCGGCCCAATACAGGATCATCTGCAGCCTGTAATGATACAACCTCAATGACATCATGTGTGTTTGAACGTGGGGCTCTGGTAACAGTGCTGTGCATCTCCTCAAAATACCAGTGGCTAAGTGGAACACACAGGCTGAGCTCGGCAATGGAAATCAGATGCTGTGAGGCTTGCCATTTAAAGTTCCCCCTTTCCTTTCATTGTCCATTGATAGGTTTGGAGACTCAGACTGAGGGGCCTCCATGAGGGCTGGGTTTGCTGTGCTTCACGGTAAATGTCAGAAAATAAATGCATGCCTTAGTAACAAAGTGGAATTGGATCTAATCCGCCCCAGGACACTGTTTTTGATCGGTAGAGCTACACAGGCTTTGAGAAAACGTTAGCAGCACATTCAGGATGTTATGGTATTTTCGTCAAAGAATAATCTGACGTCACTTCGGAGGAGGGAAACTGTTTTCATATGTGCTTGACATTATGAAAACTGTTGGTCATTTACGTACATGCCCGTTCATATCCATCCATATCTTATCTTTGTTACTGCCAAAGTTTTTTTGTTTTGTTTTTCAATATTAGCTTCCCGTAAAACCGGTAACCAGGTTTGCATAATAAGTTTGCCTCTGTCGGTTTCATATTGTCTACATTATTGGACGGGTACTTGCAGCTGTAGTGCATTCTTGGAGTGTAAAGAGAAATGCAATTTCTAACCCAGCAGCAGAAATTTGATATAGTGCATGAATGTAACAGGCTACACATGAGCCTCAGGACCGTCCTGTTTAGTGAATACCAAGGATTGCAGGCAAGGGAGTGTTTAATGATATCTGACTGAGGTCAATCATTCCACCTTAGTAGGGAGGACACGAAAGACTCGAAGAAAATACACCTGCAGGTAGAGAAATGGTTAAATTGAATGTGTGTGAATGTGTACCACCCACTCACAATCAATTTCCAAGTCAGAGTGGAATGATCCTCAATGATTAAACTCACAACTTTGTATAATGGTTTTGAGAGCAGAGGGTGGATGAGGCATTGGTGATTATTGAGGCTTAGGCTGATATTGGACCCCCTCCCTGGCCCCACCCAACCCCATTACTGTGGTTATTGTGGTATTTTTT
>OMPJ01009564.1:122438-135632 GCA_900312935.1 Carapus acus
TGGTTATTGTGGGTTTTTTTTGCCATTTTCTTATTTTCATGTGTATATTTAACCTTGTTGTGTTAAATATACTAACACAAAGTACTAAGGACTAACACTTGTTACAGGATAGTTGTAACAAGTACACCTATGTCACTTGTGGTATTCATCAGCAGTGCTAAATGAACAATAAGTACAGATCAATAGAAAGACAGGGTAATGCCAAGAACCAGCTTTTATATTTGTCACATACAGTACATACAATATACTGAATATAGCAATTGTAAATGCTGAAACACACACACAGGAGATGAAATATGTCCTCTGCTTTTGACTCAATGGTGACACTTGTATTTAGACAAACCAATTCCTAAGTCAAGTCCTTACTGATGTTGCAAAACATTGCCATATGTAGATGCGGCCAATTTATAGGGTTTTACAGTCTTCAGTCATGTCAAGTGAAGTTCAAGAGAGATCATGTGTAATCTAAAAATCTAAAGCTGTTTCTGTAACTTTGACACTGAAAACTTCAGGGATTTTCAATTGAATTATACAGAAAATCAAAAATGCTCACAATGACAGAGTTTGTCTTAATCTGTATTGGATGCATAGGAAGTGGATTTTGTAACTCACTCCTCAAAAAGAAAAAAAATCAATGTATTGCAGAACACATGGTCTAAAATGCTACGCTTTTCCGTACTTCCTTCCTCATAATACACCATCATGTACCTCCCTTTCACATCCGCTTACTCAACCCCACCTCTGCTGGAACCAGAAAATCAATCTGAAGCATACTGTATATGTTGTCAAACAATGATGTAGACCCCGGTCTACCCCATCCATGGGGCCAGACATGATTGAGTCAAGATTTGGTCTGGGCTGTTTGAAATGCGTTTTCAATTACTCAGTGCAGGGCTCCCACAAACCCCCAGCTCTGCACACACACATACACACACTCCAAGACACATGCGTATACTCACATCCTCATCTAACCACTTAAATTAAAGTCAGATTAGTATCAGTGCATCTCCAACATGCTTTTCCATAAATACAGCTCTGTTACCTTTGCCAGTTGTTCAAATGCCCCAATGGGAGGCCCCCTCAGAAGTCTGCTTTTAGCACTGTCATTGCTACACGCTGATGGATCTGGCCCTCCGGAGTCGGGGTGAAGTGTGTGCAGACGAGGATGGAAATGCATGGCAGTCATTTATGACTGGAGCTGCTGAAGCAGTCTGATGTGGGAACCATGAGCACACAGCACTGTAGGAAGTATGGGGGCACACACAGAGTGTGCGGCTTGAACAAATAAGGCCCTCTGTGTTTTGGAGTGAATACCCCTGCTGCCTTGGTCCGTGGACCCTGTCTTATTACCAGTTTGAAGTGCGGTTTTCTGGCGATGACATCAATGACAAACAGAGCACTCTGGTTTCCTCTTCAGGGATGGAAACAGCTTCTTTGAACTTCAACAACTTCTTCTTTCATTCCTTATGATGTGATGTGGACAGTGCAATCTCAGTCTTAATGTTGGTTTTAGGTGTTACCGCCAATGGTATGGACGAGACCAAAAGGTGAAACAAAGTCTGGTTTGACTCTGTGTTGCAATTACAACTCTTGTGCGGGACAACACAGAAAAATACCCTGTAAAATGTTGCCAGTATGCTTCGGGGACAAGGTTTGTGGAAAGGGGACAAGGTTTGTGGAAAGGGAGTGATCCAGGACATGATCCATGATTTCCCACTTCCGTTGAGTAGTGGGAATCATACTGAGTTAGCACTGCCATACTGAGACAAGTGCAGGGCTTCCGAAATATGAATAAGTGGTACCGAATGTGCCTCAATGGCTGTTAGAGATTTGTAGTGAAGCGCAGCATCCATTTTCAAATCTACCAACGATCCCACATTTTGCGGAACCATTGACCAATACAATTCTGACAATATCCTAATACTACATGGTTTGTCCAGATTGCTTACAGACTTGATCCTATGATGACATATTTCATGTCTAAGATATTCTAACATGCACACATCTCTTGTATCTAAGAGCCATTTGAAGGCAGTACATTTTCTACAACTTTTTTAAAAAACAAATTTGTGATCATTGCCAGCTACTCAGTCTGGTTGTGATAGGAACTCTGTCTTATTACCTCTGCCACATGGCCCTCCGGCTGTAAGTAGCATAAACAGGTATTTCAGGGTTAAGTTGTGGAAGAGAACTGTGAGAACAAACCACACAATCTGCATGCGTTCAGTTAGAGATTAAACATAAGGGATAATTTAAGTTTTTTTGGCATCAACTGTCCACTGTATATCCAGTAATACAGCTTTTCTCCAAATGAAGGTTTTCTCAGTACATCTGGCAAACGTGATTGCATTTTGTTCCTACAATGACCACGTTTTCCTCAATTTAGACAACAACAGATGGGACACATGCCTGTCTTGCCATGTTTGTATGGCTGTAGGGAGTCAATAAACTGAAAAAGAGGGCTTCATACTGCTAACACTCATGAATAGCAGATGGTGGCAAAAATGGCCCATTAAGCTAAACAATACCATCATTGCCATCATCAGATATCAACTGTATTTTCTAGTACATATCCACCTGTACACAATCAGAAATGGAGAAATATCACAAGAATCTGGAAGTATTTGCAAAATATCTAAATATGAAGATATACTAGCCACAAGTGTAAACACTGCACACCTCTTTAGTGGTGAATGAAACAATAGAGAATGAGACAGCAATGACGTTTGGTTTTAGACTTTTAATTGTAGACACTATCCAGTGTGAAGTCACTGACCACGTTTAGTTTTTTCTTCTTTGGAACTGTATTGTACAGGTTAATTTTGATTGATTGGAAACTCCAAAGAAAAAATCTCTGTACCTAATAAAGGAAATATGCTTAAAATTTCCTTGATCCTCACGGCAGTAACTAATAGTTCAAAGTGTCAGTGTAACCCACTGGCACGGGCAGCAGCTTTATTCAACCCGCTTCAGTGTTCAAAGGCTGCTGAGTGCCCTCTCCTGCTTTGTCAGGCTCACACAAGGGTTTATCAAGTGTATGGTAGGAAGGCATGACGCTGAAGGACTTTGGAAGTGTGTTCTTGTGTGTACATACACGCACTGGATGCACATTAGCCCCTTTGAATGTGTAGTCATTTGTATATGGCCATATGCGATCCAACCTGTCGATATGCTAAATGACATAGCTGTGTTTATATGTGCGTCTGCTAGTTTGGTGATGTGTGTGTGTGGTAGTGTTGTCCCTCTGCAGGACTTTGTCCCCCTGAAAGGTGTGCCAGCCAGTCAGCTGAGAGTCAGGAAAACAAGATCTGAGGGTGGCTGCGGTGTTGGAGCTGGGAATCAGAGAGGGGTGACGCAGAGAGGAGGAGGGAGGGAGAGAGAGAGAGAGAGAGAGAGAGAGAGAGAGAGAGAGAGAGCTCAAGTGCAGAGAAGTGGTGCTGTGTTGCAGAGTGTATAGCTTTGAACCTTGTTCCAGATGTTTGTACACTGCAAATACCACAAACATAACCGAAACAGGATCAGACTAGCACTTAATAACAGGTGAATTCTGCTCAGGTAACTTTCATTCACATTTTCTTTGATCTGGATCACTCCCTGTCATTTCTCATAGAACAAATATCCACTATAGTAACTGAGTGACGTCCAAGATTAATTATGATAATGAATCACATTAATACAATGTCTAATGTGTGAGAATTTTTCAGATCAGAGGAATCAGCCCCACCTCAATGGAAAGAATCTTTGAGTGTCCCAACATTTAGGTGGCGTATGTGTCGGCTTAAAACAGACACTGCTGCGATGCTTTGTTGAATGGTTAGGTGACCGTGATAGCAGATAGATAGGTGACTGACTGGCAGACTGTCAGTCGTGCCACCCACGCTATTGACAAGGCAGGGTGGCTGATGACGTTGTGGGTCGGTAAAGTACAAACAGTAACAGTACTGAGCGACCTGGGCACTCTTTGAACTCCAGAAGAATTGTGGGTCTATCAGCAGCTGTTCAGAATGACCTTACCCCACAAAAATCAATCAGGACAAACATGCTCAGAAGTAGAAAGGGGAAGTGGGTGTGTGTGGTTGAATGTTGGGACTTATCTCAGGTCTATGTGTATCAGTTTGCGTTTGCGGTCTGGTCCGGTGTGTTCAAAGACTGGTGACTGAGGGGAAAACAGGGATCTTTCCAGAAAGTCATCGAATGTTAGTTTTAATTTATGTGCACGCCACCGCTGTCCACTGCGTGTTAGCCTGGCTTGTTCCACTGACCCAAGTTCAAGCAGATTGGACTAGTGGACTCCATTCAATGGAAAACTCTCACACAAACTTACCTAACACACACACCTAGTGTTAAGGCGTTCTTTTAAATGATTAAAAGGTGCACTTGTTAACCTTGCTCTCCCATTCATATACAAAGAAGGCTGAGTGAATTTAGTAGTGCTCTACTTGTCACTCCCTTTGCCACACCCATCTTGACACTGACTGTTCAGTTTGTGGGCAAAAATTGCGCTGTGCAGAGTCATATGTGTCACATGTTTTGTTTTGGTCTATATTTGTGTTTGCATGTGTGCCTCGTCTCTTTTCTTTCATATTTTGTTGCTTTTGTTTCATATATGTTTTGTTGTGTCCATTCCGGCACCACAAGTAAATTTTGGCCGAGGTATGTGTTGGTTATCTCCTTCTGGAAAAGCAGTGCCCTTGTTGCTTCATATAGCTGGGCTCTAGTGACCGACCATTGATAAGGCTAATGTCTCCCGATAGCTACCATGCTTTCAAGTCCCGTCACAAAACAGGCGGCTCTCTTTTATGTTGTTTTCCCAAGCCAAGGACAGACAGGCCTCCCTACAGGACCAAGCTGGCTAATCAGTAATCACTGACTTGCTGAGCCCAGCAGTCCACTTCAGATGTGCTTGGGTTTTTTTTTTCCTCCTCTCCTTGGAACTTTGTTTCGACTAATAGGTTTTAGGTGGACAAGCTGGAAAAAGAGAAAAAAAGAAAAAAACAATCCACTGTTTTCTCAGATTTTCATCTGCTTCGGTCAGTTTTATTCTTTCCCTCTGCTCATCTTCTCCGTGTACTGCTTCTTTCCAGTCACGGCTACAACTGTGGCCTGCTGACAAATGAGGATGCAGGAGGGAGGATCAGGCAGATTGGGGGCATCTCGGTGCCACAGACACATGGTGTTATATTAAAACATTAGTACCACTGTATGACTTTATTTAGCACTTGCCAAAGAAAATTGATTTGGTGACAGAGATGGAACAAAAGAAGAATCATCCTCAGCCACCCTGACAGAGCGGTTCTTCTTAACAGCCAACAGCAGCAGTTTGTACCCAATATGTAGCTCAATGGTAGAGAATGGTGTTGTCACTTAAAGTTGTCACTTCTCTAAAAACCTTTATGGCTAATGTAATGTACTACCTATTTGGCTCAACAAATAGTGTGTCTAAAAGAAAGGCTTTTAGGAGATATTTTCTATCATTTTCCATAATTTCTATCAGAGCCTGATCTGTTTGTGTTTGCATTGTGAGTCTAAGAAACCAACAAACTATGGGAGATGTTTGCATGTTCTCACGCCCTCTCAATTCTCTTTTATTCATTAATTTGGCCTCTGTCTCTTTATGTATTACACTGCATCTATGCAGAGCACTTATTTTTACACTCCTTGTTTTTTTTTAAGACGGCATGTCGTGATTAGGTAGACAGTAAGCAGTTTTATTTTCAACAGTTGCCGCGCGCTGCCAGAAACGAGAGTGACACGGAAGGAACTTGGTTGGCGAAAAGCGGTTTTTGTATGGTGTGATGCAAATCATTGGAATTCAACATTCTGAATTTCTACTCGCTTGCGCACCAGCAAACAGTAGGGGGGTTATGCACTAATGTCCAAAGAATTTAGGCTTATTCCACTGCTTGCTCCATCTTGCATCTTTGCCACATTCCTATTAAATGATTATAAGAAATTCCCCTGATATCTGAAGTCCTAATACTCTAGAAATGTCAGATCTCTAGGAATTTAAAGGACACAGCCTTTTACTATGACTTATTAGAAACATCTTGTTTATTTTCGTTGTTCTGTATTTACAGGGGCATGTTGCACTTTTGTGGTATTCTAATTTCTAAATTTCCCCTGAGTTGCACACAACAAAAACACATTATTGTGTAAATGTTGAGAGTCACCATTAAATAATAAATAAGAATTTTTGTCCCATGTGAAGGGCGTCCCGCAGTGAATGGTGTTCACATACATTGTCGTGTTTTTGTCAGATCTAAGAAGGAATGTGACCTGAGAATATTCATAGCAGAAACAATGATCAAATAAAGAGGTGTGCATCTTCGACTGCTATTGCCATTTTAGAACATGGAAAAAATGACCTTTGCATTGCAGGAAGGACTCACTCCTTTCAAAAACGTTGAGCGTTGCAGCATCCATGAAACAGCTTTTAGATTTGGAAAAGAAAAAATGTGCTTCCTAGTTTGTGGTTTCTGCAGTGACTGGCATCTAATTGTTGCTTCAGTGTGTGAGAACATTTCATGCCCCTAGCATCACACTCTTCCCTCTTCTTTTTGTTTAAAATAACGTGACTGATTTTCACAAGCCACTGATTATTGTTAAAAGAATTCCGCCTCTTGTTCCTACAGAGTTTGACATTTTAACAAGACATTAACGTTTCCATAAAACATTTTATTCCTGTCCACAGGTTGACCAGGGCAGCATGACGAACCCATAAACTAGTTCTCTAACTGACCCAGATGCACAAGGGGTCAGGGAAGTTGCGTCACTGATGAGGAACTTGTTATCGGCTCAGTTCAGGACATCCTCAATAAGGCAGTGTCAGCCTGTGACATGGGCAGAAGGTAAACGTAGACCACACTGAAAGATCAGACATCTCTCACACAAATTTGCCTTTTGTGCAGTAAAAACAGCTGTACGAAGAGAGTTCAGCATCATTCATGACAGCTTCGAGAGCAGGGTTTAATGAAGTTGTATGCACGAGCGAGGTATTCTCCTGTCATAAAAACTATTTGGTGGTCAGTGTGAGGATACCTTTCATGTTTTTCTTCCTCGCAAGATAAGTTGTTTTGTTGATTAAAACAGTGGAATGCACCACATTCTGACATTTGCAATTCCTGAAAAACCCATTACAGCCGGAGTTCCTTGTCAAATGGAGTTTCATGTTCCTTGAAACTGTTTGTACTGTTAGCCGAGCAATGCCATTTACTTCAAACAAATGAAATAACTGACAATACTTTTACATTTGAGAAAAATTGGGGACTTAATTGTGATTTCTTCCTTTGCCTTTGACAGTAATTTTAGTTAGTGGACAACAAGCAGTGATTGATCTGAAAACATGTATTCATTCAAAGTTACATGTTTTGATTGGCAGCAGTGAGGCATTCTTTGTATCAGTTGCTGAACTTTTTAGAGAGTAAAGAGTTATTCCAGATATAGTCTCCAAAAAAATACCCTGTAATTCAAAAGTCACGATGGAAGGGGGAGATATTACAATGTTCCAGACATCATTTTTTGTCACTGTGTGCCTTCTTGTGCATCATTGTCTGTGTGTGTGTGTTTGGGGGTGCGGGGGGGTTGCTGGGGATGTCTAAGGGTGAGAGAGACACACACACAGAGAGACTATGTGTGTGAGTGTTTCAGCCTGTCACGTTTTATACATTTATAGATATCCATACAACCAGATTCCTTAGTAGTTTCTTCCCCCGCCCCCACTCCCCTTAATTTTAGGAGTGGAACAAATTCCATCCTGCCATCATCCTGCTTGGTAACCAAACCCAGATGGTACCTGCTACACACAGCCTGTTATAGTTTGCAATCAGTAGCCAGGAAGCCCAGAATTGAGGTGTGGGGCTTTATAAATCTACACTAGGCTGAACAAAGCCCTCAGAAGTAGAGTGGGGGATGGGGGTTGCGCTCTTAAACATTCTGGATCAGGATGGCTACACGTGTAAGCGCTGCATCTTTTTTTCCCTTAATCTCTTTGAGGATTGTGCTTTGGGGCGAACATCCCAGTCTACCAGGCATGCATGTCGTGTACTCCAAGTCAGCGACTCAATATCGAACCCAGCCAGCAATGCTATTGGGGTGCAGCTCCCTGGCCATTAGTATTATTTTACATTCTCGGCCTCACTGCCATACTGTCCATGCTGTCCTTTAACCCTCTGCATGGATGCGTTTGAATTTAGCCTGTGGCGCTTTGGTCTAGGTCAGTATAAATGCACAAAACCATGTTCTGCCAAAAATGTTCTGATGCTACATTCTCCAACCTTCATCTCTTGGATTACTTTGGCACATGAGCTCCCACTGATTAAAGTCATATTCACATCCACCTGAACATGCTCTGCTCAGTTACCTGTTAAATGTAATCACAACCACATACCCGCTCTCCATGGAAGTAGCCGCCGCATGTACGAGCGTGGATAGGAACACCCGCCTTTGGGAAACAGGAATGTTAGACAGACATTAAAGACATACGATATGAAACCCTGCTGGGTTTCACCCCTCTCCCCACCTGCCCTCATGATATTAACTGTGGCCCTGCCGGGGACCCCACATTCCCAAGAGTTCTCATGTTAAGACCCTCTATGAACTGGCGAGGAAGTATCCATAAAATGTATGTTAACCAGTTTCTCGCTGGTTTTTCTGCTTGGTTTTTGCAGCGGCTCGGCTCTACGAGTTTTGTTTCAGTATCACTCGCTCCTGCCTATGACTACTTGCAGGTGTGTTACACAAATCCTGAAAGTGTAGTTTTGAAGATGCAGAGCAAAGGGTAATTCTTCTCCTGAATGTCTTCCATCTCACGCTGAAGTAGTCACGTTCCCTATTTAAAGCACTTTATTCACACTGATAAGTGCTCACCTTTCATTGCAAGAGTTGAGTGGTCATGCCTCTGCAAACACTAACGTGAAAGAGTGCCAACGGAAATAACACCAGCCGTCCTTCCTCTCGTCTCCCCTCTCCCCCCTAGCTGATAAGATTAGCCCTCCGCCGACTATATCAACTTCAATTGTAATTGCAAAAATTGCCACCTTTAATATTTAAAAGGATGAGCCATTTTAAACTGAAACATTTGGGCCTGAGTCAAAAGTTTTCAGTTTTTCAGCTCCAATTAAATACCGTCCTCATGAAAGTGTCAAGGCTACCTGGAAAATGTAAATATCTGGCTGTGTTTGCCAGCTAATATGAGTATTTCCATATTATGTTTCCCTATAAGACGTACATGTGCATAAATATGTCTTTTATTCCCCTCGGTGTCCATTTTGCAGAAACATTTTGCATGAACGGTTGTCAGGTTTCATTTTAAGTAATTTCGCTCTGAATAAGTCATAGCCTATCCCTTCCCCACCTACTTTCACTTGCTTCAACGCCAAAATCATTTTTTGTCAGCAGCAGAGGCTACTGAGACATTTACTGCGAGGTGATACAGAGGCAGGCCTTTCTTACTGGAATCATAATACAAAAATGATTTTATCCTGAAATGCCAACCAAGTCAAAACACACTGTGTGACCTGACACCAAGCAAGACTTGCATAGAAATTCAAAACCAAGCAGACTGACTCAACAACACCACAGTTATCTGCACTGGTGCAAAGACGTGTTTAAGGTTAGTTTTATACTGTATCTACTCTAACAGTGCTGTGTGTTGTCCTGAAAAGACTTTGAATGTTGATTTCTGCCATAGTGGGTGATAGAAACGAAGGAGTAGTAGTGTGTGTCTACACACGGTTATTTGTAATTCACCGTAGTTTGCATCAACTTCTGTTAGTTCTTCTAGTTGAAAATATGTCACACATTGTAAAGACCGGGATATGATTCTAGACCGCGACATGTCCCTCTTTCTGGTGGTTGTATTTTGTGACTGATAGCTGAGCAGCTGTTTCCTGGGTGCTGCACCGCTGTCAGTGCTGCTGGCCGGGCTGCACTTGTCCCTGTCCAGCTGCTCGCCCTGCTCCGTAGGTTTTTGTTCAGCTGAAGCATGTGAGACACTGCTCATAGAGGGCGCTATTCAGACTGGATGGTCACAGCTGCTTCCTAACACAGGGCTGCTGAGAGCTGCCTAGGCACACACACATGCATGCACACACGCGAGCCATGTGAGTGGAGCGAAAGACAGGACACAGAAATCCTCTGTCACACAACAAAAGAGAAAATTGTTAATTCTTATTAACTTTCCACAGGTCTTTTGCCCTTGGATTCCACTTTCTGCACAGTACTGTTGAGAATGATTTTTTTTTTTTTTTTTGGCTCAAGAAAACATGAACATTAACATCTAACTCAGCAGAAGCGTGGAAATTAAACAGATTAAGCAGGTCATTAGAGGAAAGCAGGTCTTCACATCACACTGTTGCCTTACTTGATGAAAAACTGTATCATGACAAAGCAGAAAGTCTCTGAGTGAAAAAGAAAGCAAGCAGCTTGTTTCTCTAGCCGGCCGGGCACCACACCTCACACTTCACCTTGCTTTCACATCCTTGTGTGTCAAGCCCAAAGAAACATCCTGTTTGCTGCCGAGTGAGGGTTATTAATGGTTCGTTATGTCACCTTACCTCACTTTGACACATTTGAGCGGACAAGTCCACAGCACACCTTTCTCACTTGGAACACCCTATTGATTATGAGTCACCCAGTGTGTAGATAACTTGGGTCAAATTACGGAAAGAAAAAATGAAAGCAATGTCGAAAACATTTTTCCATCTTATCAGCGGTGAAGGGTGTTCACCTCAACCTGGTATCGAGGGATCGGACTCTCAGGTTAGGACCATAATTACTCCTTTATTTCAGCTTTACCTTCTCTGCCCAAACATTTAGCGACGCATTTGAAGTAAGCCAGCAACCTGTCTCCAGTAGGTGAGTTAATGTGCTGTCTTAGGATCGGGCCCCTGGAAAGATCCGGTTAGTCTTATTTGCCTCTGTTAATCAGTGATATCGCCTTTCCCCTTTCATGTACAGTAAATTGCCCATGAACAGTGGTGACACAAATTTCAAAGATTCTTTCCGTCATTCCAAACAAGGCAATTATCAACCAATCACATGGGAATAGTCCCTCTCCTGTCATGTGCAGTTATTTTGCCTGACAACAGTTAAAGTTTAGTGAAAGCCTTGTGGGAGCACAGGGTGCTCGCAAACAGTGTATGAGCAGCAAACAGGCAAATGCCTCAATCCAAAATAGAAACTGACGGTGGAATGTTTAGAGGCACGAGGAGACGACGTAGGAATTAACTGTAATCAATGAATCATTTGGAGAATGCCTCTGCTTTGTACAAATGAGTTCTGAGATATTCCGCGTGTATACACCGCCACAATTTATCTTCATGTCTTTACAATCAACAAATCCCATCCACAAATAATGAATCCATGATGTACATTTGGCAAGTAGTGCCAATCAGAGCCAATGTCAGACATGTTTCTCTGAGACTGGCTGCCTGGTGTTTGCTAGCTGCTGTGAGAGTTTTGAACCGAGGTCATTACACAAACAACTGCAATGTTAATATTAATGCAACCTTGTTACACTTTGGATTATTTGACATCTGATCATAGTAAATGATTGCAATAGAACGAATTACATTTAAAGATGGTGACTTAAGCTTCATTTGGGTCTTGCTAAAATCCACGTGAGGTTCTCAGCATTTGCCGGTGAGGTGAATTGTTGTGAAGGTATGCGAGGCTGCACCCTTAGGCGGCAAAGCTTATTAAATGTAGTTTCAAATGAATAGGTGAGATGACGTCTCAGATGTCTTAGCTTCAAAACAATCAAATACGATTCTAATATTTCATAATGATTGTCATGGGTACAGTAATTCCTAAGAGAGATTCTAATCTGAGCGCCTCTGAGGTGTTTGGAAGTGCCTCACTCAGTATTGACTGACAGTCACCCAGACCTGAAAGTCTGTCAAGTCTGTAAAGAGGTGCACAGTAATTGAAATGTCGATCTTAATTTCAGTTTTTCATCAACAAATGTCCTTGTGCCATCAGCTGTCCATGGCCATTTCAGTTTGCTCATGCTGAACTTCTCCTTTTTAAGCATGTGTCCCACCCCCCACCACCCTGAATCCTCTAGCCTCCCCACCCCCGATCATGAATGAGTGGAATTCGAAAGTAGAGCTATGAACAAACCTCCACTCCATTCATCACTGTAACAGTCTCAGTCTCACTCGGTTGGGTCCAGTAGACTTTAACTTGAGAGAAAATCACCGTATTTGGTTTTGATGTCTCTTTTGACTACGCTGCATGTCCCATGGCTGAATCACTCAGAATGCAAGTATGTTTGTAAAATGAACGTTTTCATTACTCATAACTTCTGTGATCTTTTGACTTGTAATCAACTGAAGATTATGTCAGCGTTGGAAAATTCTGGTATACTAATGTGAAATGTATTCAAAAAATGTTGCAGATAGCGTGTGTGTGCGTGTGTGCATGCTTGTGCACTGGAGCACAGTGCTAGTTAATGCGTGCACGTGCCCATGCTCAGCGTGTCCTTTAAAGTGAGTTCTGAATCAGTGGATGAACCATGGAGAATGTTCCCAAAGGGACTGAGTCCCAGGTGTGAGACAGTGTCTTCTCACTGTATTTGCATACAGATGTCACAGCTTCCACTTTCTGTGTACATACAGCAGCTCTGCAAAAATCCCCCAAAACCCTTCAAATTCAGGCTGCACAGGCACATTTGCACATTGGACTGTCTTTTGCATGATTGGTGACATGGTTGGTGGCCTCGTGCCATATCTGGCAAGTTCTGTTAGTGCGTGTGGTGTCTATAAATGAGCTACGGCTGCATGGTGCAGTGGTCGGTGCCGGGATCTGATCAATGAAGAATTAATAAATACTTTGAAATAAAATTGCTAGGTCATATAGCAGCATTTGCGGATAGTTCCTCCATTTCTCCATGTCCGTGTCTGCATAAAACATCTGGCCTGGGAAAGATGCACACCCTGTTGATGCAATAGAGACAAATATTTAAAACACCAAGAGGTCATCAAGTTTGTTCACGCACTCAGCACAAAATCCCTGGAACATTATGACATGATGCTAATTTGGAGTGATGTGGCGTGGAGCAGAGTAAAGACAGCGGCGTCCATACACAGAGGAGTCGGCAGAGGTGGAGCACGGACAGATGGACTAAGATGATGGATCGACAAAGAGGGAGAGGGGAAGACGGGCAGCGGTAGGGACAAAGACATCAGTCACGTT